>VKOC01000855.1:0-55634 GCA_009364415.1 Spea multiplicata | reverse complement strand
GCGCCCCTCTCTCTCTCCTCTGCGGCGAGTCTCCCTCTTCGGTCTTGGTGCCGGCTTGTAATGCTGAGCGCCGGAAGTGGCGTCAATTTCCGGCGCTCAGAATTACAAGCCGGCACGGTGGCAGAGCAGGGAGACTCGCCGCAGGACTCTTAAAGGTAAGTACCGGCGTCGGCGAAGTTTAAAATGCCGCCTCCCCCCCGCCGACGGGGGCGGCATTTTAAACTTCGCCCCAGGCGGCGTTACGCCTTCGGCCGGCCCTGGTGCTGAAACATCTATCTATATGTGACAGCCCCTCTCTTTAGACTGAAAGTGTCCAGCTCTTCCCTTCACAAAGAATAATTGTGAGGATTTAGTACTATATTTTGGCCAAACACAGCAATGGTTTTAATGATTTCGGCCATGGGAGTTGACTTGCCGACTTCTGAATATGTTTTTTTATCTTCATTTTCAGTAAGACTAGATTTTAAACGGGTCACTGAATTAAACCCCTTCTCTCTCCTTATTTAATATTTTTCATACGTCTAAACTGATTCAGTTCAAATACAAATAGGCCGCAGAAAGGTGAACTCATTTATTTGAATTGTATTTCCGAGGTATGCTGGGTCTACTAGAATTACAGTTTACATATATAATGTACATAATCCTTAGTAGTTCTCCCTTGCTCTTTATATTCCATTATTTCTGCTGGAATAATATTCTATACAACAAGCCAAAAGCCATCCAGTGTGCATAAAATATTTCATTTTTATCTATTTTTGGAGTCTTGCATGTTTTCCATAAAATCATTGCAGTTTAGTATTGCTAAACCAAGGCCTCGCTTGCTTCTATTCTTCCTCTGCTTCCATATCAGCTATGTCCCTTTTACAACACACTTCATTATTTGCCACATGGTAGATCTACCTTGTTTCTTCTGTCTAGCTTAAGGGCATTCCATGTGCTCATACACGTGACTTACATTATCTTTTCTCCTTTTCCCCAACATTTCTTGTGATTGCAGAACTAGGCTATGCCTAGAAGGGCCATTGTTAGCATATAGTTAACTTATGTGGGACAGGTTATTTTCATTACAAAATAAAAGCACCTTCCTTAGACCTGCGAAGGACAGCTCTGTCCTGTCTGCCCTTGCTGCAAGAGTCTGTAACGCTCACACTGCTCATTGATTTCCTGATACATGGTGGAAAAATCACCAGTCAGCAGAGTTGTGGCCATCCTGTTCAGAGTTATGTACAATTCCTTTTTTATTTTAAATATCTTGCTCTTCTGGCTTTCTAGATGATAGAACTGGAATTCCTAAAAAAAGAAAGATGGGAGCTACCTGTTGGTGCTTACTGGCTGAGAGAGAGAATGTTCCACATTGTCTTGTATGGTTACCTTTAAAGTAGCTGCAGAAGCTCATTGGCTGTAGATACACATATGTCAAATACACAGAGGTCCCAAAAATTCCCGCAAATACGGTTACTTCTCCCGCCTCCCTAACATGCAAGAATATCCCTGAACTATCTTTAACTCTTTCTCTCACGCTTTCTCTCAATGACTCCCTACCTTCTCTGCTGACCGCTTTTGTGTCTCTGTCTTCTTTCTCACAGCTCAGATTCTTCTCTTGCCTCTTCTGGCCTTTTCTTCTGTCTTCTTTTTTCCTGTCTTTTCTCTTCGTCCGCTTCTCCCTGGTTTTAGCTCCATTAACCAGGCTTGGTTCCTCAACGGGGCTGAGCCTCTGCGCACACCTTCTCTCCTAATTGTCTGCAATATTTTGACCTCTTGGAGTACTTTAGCAAACGGACTGAGGCTTTTTACTGAAACAACTTTTTTGCGGATGTACTTGGATAATGTAGCTGAAACCAGGGAGAAGCAAACAAAGAAGACAAAGGAAAGAAGACAGAACCAACAGAACAAGAAGAAGCAAGAGAAGAAGCAGAACTGCCAGAAATAAGACAGAAACACGGAATCAGTTGGCGGAGAATGTAGGGAGACATTGAGAGAAAGAGTGTGAGTAATAGTAGGTGTAAAATAATTAGTCCTTCTGGCTTCTGGGCCCCTACAAATGTCCTTGAAGACCATTTTCCAAACTTGGGACCTCTGAATACATGACTGAATACCTAAAAATGTGTAGTTCATAGAGGCAGTAGAAAAATGTATCTCCGATAGGTCTTTCAGTTTTCTAGCAATCCATGTGATAAAAGCACAGAGGTTCAATCGTTATTATCAAAAACACTTAGCACTGGTATTGCCACTTTTGTGTTTATTTTCATTGATCATTTGGGGGGTTTTTTTATAGAAAACCACACTTTTTGTTAACAATTAACAGCATACTTACATAATCACGGGCCTTTTTATGTAAATAAATAAAATAGGCAGAAGAGACAGAAACTTAACTCCTCGACTTCTCAAGGGGCAGCTGCCCCTTTTGCCCCATGAATTGTATCGCGGGGTTGAGCACTTGTGCCCACACGCCACACCACACTATTTACCATCCAATTACCTATAAATCATTATTTTTAAAACTATATTAAATTGCTCCTTTACGATACCACATTATTACAATCCCAGGAACCGAAAGTGTTAAAATGCCCAAATAAGTACCTGGGAATGGGCTCTGCCACACCGACACCCAAACACACACACACCAGGACAGGGTCTGCCACACAGACACCCAAACACACACACACCAGGACAGTCTCTGCCACACCGACACACCCAAACACACACATCAGGACAGTCTCTGCGACAGCAACACCCAGACACACACACACACCAGGACAGGCTCTGCCACACTGAAGCATAAAACATGTATTTTCTACACTGCTTTGTCATTAACTGCCCCATTTTGTATTTTTTGCCCCTTGTGTATTGATGCCCTAGACAGGCCCCCTATACTATTGATTAATGCCCCCTCCACAACCTTGTGTTTTGCCCCCCTTTGTGCATTTATGCCCCCACACCCTTGTGTATTGATTTATGTGATGTCCCAGCCAACCCCCTCCCTTGTGTATGGATGCCCCCACCCTTTTGTATTGGTTAATGTGATGTCCAACCATCCTCTAGTCTATAGATGCCCCCACTGCCATGTGCATTACCCCCAGCCACCTCCCCTGTTTATATTGATTTTGTAATGCCAAAACCCAGCCACCCCCCTCCCCTTGAATATCGGTCCCCTAACTATTTTTTTGGTAATACTTACACATTTATTTTTTTATTTTTTCATGCCCTCCTCCAACGTGATTCTCCTCTCCTTGCCACAATGAACTTTTTTGTGAGCCCACCCTGCTTGAACTTCACGTCTTCAAAGCGGCAGCCCGGCCACGATGTTCAAAGCCGTTGGCTGCTTAGAACTTTGCAGCTGGGCAGCAGTTTTGAACGTTGGTCTGCAGGCCCACGGACCGGCTGGCCCCACGGGAAATTTCCTAGTTTCCCAATGGGCCATTCCGTCCCTGTCTGGCAGCCACATCGGCCACGCATAGGCCCAGTCAGTCCAGCCATGACTGGGCCTATTTTCAGGTAGGGGCCTGAAGCTGCAGCTCTATTAGCCCCTATGTTAATCCGGCCCTGATGGGCTTGCTAATCAATGATTCGGTTATTTGGCAATCCCACTGTTTCTTAAAGAGCAGTCGACAATAAGAAATACACATTGATAAGAAGTACATAGAATAGCATTATGTTAACATACTATTAAAAAATATTCACAGTACCTATGGATGATCCCTAGTTGTTTTTCACCCCAACCACTTGCCCCCAGGAGTTTGAGCCTACAAGTTTTGACTGACAGCTCCAAGGATCAGGTAACCTGGTGTTACAGCATGTATGTCACGGTCTAATAAAGTAATAGGTTTAGAAGAAGACTAAATGTAGCCATTTTTGCATGCTCATATTGAAGTGGCCCACTGTTTCCTGATCCTGGTTTTGTTCATGGAAAAGGATACATTGCATGCTGTATGGTTCTTTGTCCACATGTAAAAGAACAAACACAGTAGTGCTCTAACAGTTCCCTTCTTTCTCAGCCTTCCCCATGTGAATGGTGCCGGTGTGAACCCAGCAATGAAGTACACTGCGTGGTGGCAGACTGTGCGGTGCCGGAGTGTGTGAATCCCGTATATGAGCCTGAACAGTGCTGCCCAGTCTGCAAGAACGGTAAGCATATCCTTCACTGACTGCAGTCCACATCACTATGCGGCTTCTAATGGGATCCAGTACACTTCTGCTATTTAATTTCATGGAGTACTATTTCATAAGAACTAACATGCTCTGTTTTGAAGTGTTTATGTTTAGAACAGATTTCATCTTTACAGAAAGCTACATTGTCTGAGTTATCCTGACATTTCTTGTATACAGTGAAATACTCGTTTAATACAAACTGCTCATCTGTCTGCTTGCATATCCATATTAGTTATTAGTCAAAGGTGACATTTTTTGAAAAAAGGGAATGAAATAAACATATTACAACAGAGCACTTTATCAAATGGAAGGAAGCGATTAAAGGGAGTGTTACATACAAAGCAGATTCTGCATGAATAAGCACACGCTCAGAGCCCTGTCAGAAGACCATCATTTTACATTCTGGGCATGTTGTAATATTTTCTTACAAATGTTGTAACATTTCCACTGTTCTCAAAATGTATACATGGCTATTTGTGAGCTCAGTGCCTTGGAGAGGGATATGAGGCTTCTCTCTCTTGTCATGGGACACAATCTTGGATTAAATAGTGACACCGGTGTAAATGGTGTATTGGGGGGGTCAATTCAGTCCATGTCTTACACCAGGATTTACCAGAACAACACCTCCCATGATAGTCAGCTTGCCAAAAGTGAAGCTAGTATTTTTCGCTTGCCTTGTCTATACCAGATGTTCTCTTGTTATAGATATACAGAGAGAACCCCTGGGAAATCCACAGTCAAGCTCACTACCTAATGCCGTATTATCCGCAAGAGCCAGTTGGCACATGCCAAAGGTTTCCCAAGTTCTAGGGACTCTAGAAATCAAAGGACAATTTGGTGCAAACTAATCTGTAAAATTCAATCTCTTATGGCCCAGCTCAGAGTGACTTAATGAAAGACAGAAATGATGTCACATTTAGCTCTGTCTCTCATTAGACTACCTGTAGTGTAACTATATGTTCTTGAACAGACCCAAAAGCATATGTAGACCAACATCCACAGTCACAGTGAAGGTAGAAGGTGTCTGTGGGAGTGCTCTCCAAAATGCATATCTCTTCTGTCACCACCAGTTTAATTTCACAAGGTAACAAGGTAAGAAAGATGGGTAGTAATTGTAATATGAAAAAAAAAATCATATTAAATATATGTGGCTGCGAAAAAACAAAAAAAGTTGGTTAAAAGTGGAGAACTGCAAACTTCTATGAGCAAATCCTTCTTCTCCTATTACTCCACTAAAACATTGAAATGTCAGCTATGTCCGTGCTTTATAAATAAACCCATAATAATAATGGACTGCTTAATGGAGTATATATTATTATGCAAATCACAACTGAGAGACAGGCGTAAGGACCATTTATCATATGTAGACATCAGAATTTGCTGTCTGATCGGCTCCTGAAATCGAGGCAAAAGCCAGTGTAATGCAGCAGTAAGATGGAGAATGATAGGAAAAAATTGGGAAACCGTTTTTTTCCACTGTGCCGATCTGCTCTGTTAACCAGACTCAATAAATAAATCCAAAAGAATGGACAGTTGTTTTAATTGGCGACACTGCAAAGCCAACATGACATTTGTTAAAACTGACAGTATTGATAAAGCAATTAGAATACAAATTGTGAATAACATAATGTTAGGCTTATTTTGGAACAGACAGTCATTGATAATGTATTTTTCCCATGTGGGCATTAATTCTAATGGCCAGACGTGTAATACAGGAGTTTTGTACGTACAGAAAATGTATGTTTGATTCATTATGAACAATGCGTATTGGCTTAACAGTTGGGGTTCTGCAAGGTGTAAATGATGGCAATACTGTGTCCAGTAGCTCTACCGATGCTAGTAGACTACAACTCCCATTCTCTGCAGCCAATTATGATATAAGGAGTCTAATAACAGTTAAATGACTGTACAAATAAACAGTACACACTATGCCCCTGCTTCAATCTAATTCTGGATGTGCTAATCTCACTGGTATATCACAGGTGAAGTCCGTGCTAGAGCACAGGGGATTTACCACCACCTGTGTTAATGGATCAACTTGGATGCTACCATTGGTGAATTGCTGTTAGGGAGCATTACATGGTTAATAGTTGAAGATTCTCAGAGTCAGATAAGTCAGAATGTTTTTAGATGCTTGTGAATCTTCATATTATAATTGATAGTTTATCAGGATAATATAGCTGGGAGCAGCCATGATGTGTATATGGAAAATGACAACTATTTATCTATTGTGCTATAACATCAAGTTAGAAATCAATTCATCATTAATTATCACTCGAAGAGAGATGTGATATTAGGTGAGGTGTCGCAAAGGTGTCCAGGAGGTGCTGTTGTCTGTTGACACTGAGTTTGAAGAAATCATTGATCGTGTTCAAGATGTCAAGATCCTATTTTAAATTCACCGAGGGGTACGTAATCCTTCTTCTTAAGGTCCTACACAATGCTTCTCCCATGACCTTCAGAAGTGTGAGTCATCAGTCTTGGAGGGTCATTATAATTTGTACAGACAGAGGTGGCCAATAACATTAACTTCATCAAATGTGTATATCTTGTTTAAGAAAAGATCTCCTTTTTTTCTGCGGGCACCGCACCGGCTCAATTAGCATCTACACTGATCACATACTGCTGTTATTACAGTGTTCTCTCTACATCTCTTGCTATTCATTAGCAAAATGAAAGAAAAATAAGAGGTTACATTAACTTCATTAATGGGTTGAAAGCAGATGGTTTTCTCTGCTGCAGGGATAAATCTGTCTCAGTACAAGGGCAGCGGTTCAGGCTCTGAACCAAAATAACTGTCATTACTAATGGTCACCTGTCGCGCTGCTCTGAACCCTGGATCATAGGACTTTATTTTGGAGTGTCCAGAGTAATCATATAGACCTCCTCACCCTGCTAAGCAGATCATGGGGTAAAGGCTGATAACACCTTAGTTAATGTGTTTCAGAGCTGATGCAGTACTAATGTGATGTGTATGAAATAGGTATCTGAGGTATGTTTACATGGATGATAAAGGATACCCTGATAATCTATTGGACATTATTTTAGTTTATTAATTTGTTGGAAAGTCTCGAGGCAGAGGAAAACTGTGGAGTATACAGGACATCTCAGAAGAGGATATTCAAAGGGGAAAGTCAATGTCTAGTGGACAGATCTACATGTACAAGCAAATAATGCTGAGTATTGCAGAAGTGTGTTGGGGTCCAAGACTACGTGAAGATTAAATAATGGATGATGGTACCCTGTAAAGAAACCCATTCCAATAAGGGTTCATGAACACCAGCATAATGATTAAGACCATTGGGGATGCAGTAGCAAGACTAGTCCCCAGTGCCTTTGATTTCTTTCTTCTTGGTGATCCATTGGGATTATTTCAGTATTATGCTTTTAAAGGAATGATTCAGTATTACTACATTTTTTCACAGTCTCCTATCCTTTATTTATTGTAAAAATGTAATTGCTTTGTTTACCTGTTTAAAAAGTCCTGCCAAACATCTTTGTTAACTGCATAAAAACCTAAAGATGTTAAAAATCATAAAACCTACTGATTCCAGTATAATGTTCTATTCCACAAATAACCTAGAATCACCCTTGCTTTCTACCGCGTCATGTCCCACACCTTAATTGTATTTAGAATTAAAATTATCAGCACCAGGTTGGAGAAAAAGAAAACAAAGGAACAAAAATGCATCTTTTTTTTCTCTTAAAACCTTTGTGAACGGATCAAAATCTCATACAGCGTCCTGTTATCTCAGCCTTATTCTTCGGCTCTTCATATGTAAACAAGCAGAAAGATCCTAAGCATGATTAATCCATCCCTGAGCAAAGAACATCATCTCACAATCTATCTGAATAGCCTAAACCAACAATCATTTCTTGCAAATTACAGCAGTAAAACCTTTAGAGTGACTCTCGCCCCACACGTTCAGCCGCGCATTTAAATCTCCCTGTAAAGCGCGAGATTGATTTTGTTTTTCTTTATGCTGGCCTTAATTTTAACTTGGGCAGGCAGCTGAATGCATGAGTTTACTGATTTACTATGTCAGCCATACATGACAGGCTCGGTGCTAGACCTATTGGTGTGCCTACAAATAGCATTTACTGTGCACGCTATATTAACCGTTTGGCTGTAAAAAAAAAATGTAATATGGGCTCTCATTTACACACTAAAAAATAGATAATGGCTAGAAGCTGAGAATGTCAGCCTTAGTTTTGCTTCAGCTCCCGTTCAAGTGAATTACGGTTTTAAAGGGATGGTTGTATTTATGCTTCAGTCTCAAATGGTGAAGCTGTCTGAACTCGTTTAATATTAAATATCACACATACTAGACAATATGATGGATATGAACCAAGCCTGCTATAGAAACGCAGCAGCTCAGTGCCAGTATAGCCTTTGTCCTCAGAGCCCGAGGACTGCTTGCTTCTTTGCTTTGGTAAAGATGATACATAACTTCCAATTTGCTCACGGTTTCTTGTGATCCTGTGAAGTCTGCCAGCCATGTGAGATCACACCCCACTGCTGTCTATAAGACAAAAAGAGACCCCCGGGCAGTGATGCTCCTTGGAACTGAAGAGAGGACACGCACTCTCCTGGGACGTGCCATTTCAAGTAGTGCCGACTGTCTCGGACAGAAGTGTCAAGAAATGTTAGGAGTTTTCTCTCTCTGATCTGAAACTTGCCTTTCACTATTAAAATCAGATTTCAATTTCTGCCTCTTATGCTTTATAATGCAAAATGCCCACTGACCATTTTCGGTCGAATGACCGCAGTATTGAAGGAATGCAGCACTTTTTAATATTTTGCTAAAGCAGCAAGAGGCAAATTTGCTATTCCTGAATGCTTTACGTTTTATTCTGTAATATGTCTATTGATACCAGCCGCCCGGGATGTTCATTTTCATCGTGTGATTTGCAGAACAAGGAGCAATAAGATTATTCACAAAGGTCAACTCGGTTGCCAAGTCAAGGAGCACTTGGTGTAACTCAATTTGATCGGCTTGGGAACCGCACCAACTTGAAAAAACAGAACCATTTTGTACCTGAACGCAGATGTTTGTTAGCATACATACGATTGGCTACTGTATCAGTGATTTCAATTGGATTGCAAGACATACATATTAATGATTCCTTAACTATGCATGCTCCATTTTGCATGCAGGAAACTGTATTGACATCCACACAAAAATGGACTCCAACAAGCAATAAAAAAGGAAAATATTATATTGGGGAATAGACTGTTCCTCATGGCCGTCATTATATAATCAGCATTCAACCTTAGTTAAACAGAATTGACATAATAACAGTTGTTCTTGAAATTCCCAGAAAGCCTTAATAAAGGAAAAATGTTATTAGATAGCTGAATGAATTTTATTGATTTGAAAAATGAATGTTTCATAAATCAGCATAAAAACATATTAGAATGAGCTGTAAAATTATTGCAATAATGGCCACTTTCCACCAGGAATCTCTGTTTTTCCTGTAACTCCAGAAGTTATGATGGCCTCATTTAGCATTGATGGTAATGCTTCTTTGTGATGAAAACAAGTTCCATATTCCTTTAACCCATTTTGCGCCTGGTCTAACATAACATAATATAATATATTTTGTTAATTTCTATTGTGCTGTACTTTCTAAATCACTAAACTACACATATTTAAGATATTCTACTATATATATATTTATATAAATCAAGTTAATCTTGATTTCTTGATGTTAATCTTTATCCTCCATGGTGTACCCCCCTTTAGTTTATTTATAATAAATTTTATAGCACTTCAAATTTACCAGAATATATCTCTGTGCTGTTTCATGTGTATCTGTTGTCTCATGGCAAATAAAATTCAAATTAAAATAATTAATAATATATTTTTTTTATTCAAAATCCGTTAATTTATAGAATATTGTTGAAGCTCTGTGGTATAAAAATATTTTTTTCCCCCTGTTCATTATTTATATAATAGAATATTCATATGCTGAATATTAAAAAAATATATAGCTATTCACCTGTTTTTTTTAGCTGTATCTGTAAGCTCAGTTTTTTAATTAATATATTTTCTGCCTGAGTATTCTACGATTAAAGGACTGGGGAATAAAAGACCTTTCCTCCCAAAACTGGACCCCAAGGATGTCCCTAAAATATCCTGTACTCATTTAGGCAAATGTAAAATCCAGTTGTGCAGTTATGTTGTCTATTACTCTTGATTGTAAACAGAAAGCAATATTTCGGAGTAAAGAAGAACAACTCTACTGGGGGAATCGAGCCTCAATAAAATCCACTAACTTACCATCATGAAGATCATTAGATCAAAAAGTGTTATTACAAATTGGCTCAGTTTCCAGCACGGTAAAGTATAATGCCTGAGGACTCATAATGCATCACCGCAAGCAAATTGTAAATAGATATTCCTCGATGCTACATGGGGTGAATGGCCAAAGAGCAAAATAGTTTTTTTTCCCAATTTATCTTCACCCAAGAAGAGAACAGTGGTTGGTAATTCAGTGGCCATTCACATCAATTACGCTGCTGTGTTTGCAAAGGATGATAGAGTGAAGCTATCTACTGGACATTACCAGAGATTACCTATGGAGAAATGTGTTCTTACTTCCCTGCACGCTGAATGGCCCTTGGTCATCTGAGAACATGGGCCATAAAAGATCAATCTTTCTATAAAATATTCCTCGAAATCAAGAGCACTTCACACGGATCATGATAATGACCAGAAGGTGTTGAGTCAAAAGTAACTATGTATGTTTCAGAAGCCCTCCTAAGAGAAAAGAAAGGATTATTTGGATGGGAATTAATGTCAATTTGCTCTGCACAATGCAACTTACAGACTGTTTTGCTACAATAAGCTTACTTTATCTGTCACTGCCCTCTTGTTGACTGGTCTTATTAGAGTCCTTAATTAAGTCATTTTACAGTAGACATTCTATGTAGAAGGTCTCCTGGGAGACAGATAAAGATTGAAAAATTCCACAACAGGACAAGAATGTGGTATATCTGGCTAATAGAATGTGACAAGCTAATAGTGCTAAAATGTATGTGTATATATATATATATATATATTATATTAATATATATACACACCATTTACCTACCATGCTGAGTGCCGGGATATGACATCATATCCACAAGCTATGATCCTCCAATAGTGAACTGTTGTGATAGGCCTAGGATTAGCCTGCCTAGGTGAGAATATGTCACTACTTATATTAGTGAATTAGTAAAATATATTAGGCTTCGGTGTAAACTCTCTCCTTTTTGTGTGTTCGGGTTCCCCAATCTCTGTAGGACAGCACAACCTGTTAAATCTAAAGTTGAAAATCCCAGGGATTTGATGTAAAAAGGAGACAGGAAACAATCATTGTGAAAAATGGACACGACTGCTCGTTTAAGTAATAAAAATTGTGGGAACATCACTATGAGAAGTGTTACATTGTAACTATGCAATACTTCTAGTACTGATTAACCACAGATAATACACAAGCTCCAATAGCAGTTGCAGAGTGTTAAAAAAGAACATAAATGATTCCAAATCTTAATTTTATTTGCTACTTGAAGGAGAACTGAAAAGAATTTTTAAGGAATTAACTTATAAACAAGGTGCTGTCTGTGATATGTGAATCCAAATGTACTTTACGCCATAAATACTTCCAGAGGGTGTTTATGTAAATTCATATTAAATTTCCTTCATGAACGTGCAATCACTGCCTGGAAATAACAAGCAGAGTCTCCAGCGCTGAGTATGTTACATTTTAAGTCAGATTTGCTGAATGTTATTTAGCTCTTTGCTGAAGAGAGTCTAAATTCTAAATTAAATCTGCATAATGAAAGCTAGTCTCTGAAGTCAGGATAGATGAATATCTGAGCACAATGACCTTGCGACAGATTTTATTTGCATCCATCCAAGTCACAAAAGGTCTAAACAGGATTTTACGATGTTCAATAAATATATATCAACTGTATATAGAGATATATCTATTTACCAATAAAAAGGGGTATCACGCCCTATAAAAAGTCCAACTACAAATGGTAAGAATTGTATAATAGGAAAGTGGTTTTATATTGCAGCCTCGAATGGTCCTCAAGACTCGAGGACCTCTGGAAGCTCTGGTCACACAGATATCTCTTCCTTGTCATTTCTCATTTGTAGATACTAGCAGCATCAAAGTATCATCTCATATTATGGTATATTTCTGTGCTTAACCCTGCTAAACTAACCTGAATGGCAGCATCTTTAACACCCTCACCCAATAATACAACATAAATGCGAGCCAAGGAAGAACAGTGGGAGGGTTGTAGGCTTTAAATCAAGGTTAGGGGAGCAGGTTGATGTTATGCACACACAAGCTCTATCACATGCTTACACATCCCTCTTGATTTCCTACTGGGAACTGGGTTCTAATGAATCAATTCTTACCAGTACATGTGATTTTTATACATATTTTGCACATATAAATATATTCGGTAATTCATTATTGTCTCTATCATTCTATATATATGTGTGTGTGTGAAATGTGTTGTTTTTCTGGTTAGGTAGCCACCTCCCTTTAAAATCAATCATCATGTTCTCAGTGACCTAGAAATATTGATCACTTTCATGTTAATGAAAAGAAGTTGTACTACATTAAGTATAAGTATCTTTGTGCAGTGGATGTTCTGAATGTAAGCGATGACAACAATGATCAATGTGAACATTTCAGAGTGGACACAGTGACGCTCACAGCTAAAACATTGGAATAGGGCAATGAAAATTACCTTAGATACCTAAATAACCCATCAGCATACTTATGCTATAAATATCATACTAACAGTAATGGAAGGAACTATTCAAGTATTAAAAAGCTCTTTTCTTTACTGAAGACAAAATACCAATTGGCTAAGAACACATATTCATCCAGATGCTCTTTTGTACCATGACTTGGATAAGCACACTTATGAAAATACTAAGAGCTCCAGTTCAATATACTTAAACAAAGTAAAAAAGATGTCCATGTTCATTTTATCCTTGTTAAAACTTGAAGTACACAACAGACAAACATGACGCCAAGCAATACAATCTGACTCGTTTTATTCTTAGGAGGGCTTAATCATAGGCTGCCAGGACATTAAACAGCCATACATACTGCGATTTTTCAGACTGTCAGGTTATAAATTGTAGTATGCAATATCTCTCATATTTCTATGTAAACTAAGAATGGCAAATCTAGTTGTAAGGGTACATTACACAGTATCTTCTGATCATCCAGCCCCCAAATCCCCAAATCAAACAGATACTAGATGTTGGAAGGACTGACATTGTTTTGGACACTTAGATAAACTGCAAGGATTAAGCTTCCTCTTTCTCATGTAACACCGGCCTCCGGTTCCTGTAATAATTTGCAGCTACATCACATCTTTCTTAACCAGTACAGCATGAATGTGCTTTGAGTTGCTCAGTAACAAGAAAACCTGAACAGTTGAGGCTTTCAGCACATATGACTCTTTCACCAGCACACAGATAAGTCATAAAGACTAAGAGACACTTATTTGCTGCCAGTCTTCTTCAGATGCAGGTCTTCCTCAGCTTCAGGTGTGTCCTTACGTTACGAAATCCTAAAAATTTGCACTCTTGGACTACAAGATTAGCCGTGATGTGTGCCGGCCAAAGTGTACTTTGTCTGGTGGACTGGACATAATGTATCAGGAAAGGCCAAAAGCCCTAGGAATTAGAACAAAGGGGATCTGCAGGATGTCATTTGTTCCACCTGTAGCACCATTACCCATAAATTGTGAACCTTGTTTTATGATGAATTTAAAATGTATTCCCCAATATCCTCATGGTTATTTTGGGTCCCACCTAACATAATAGGCATTTGTCTACATCTAAATGTCATTAAATAAATAATCAATATATTTGGATTACTACAATGATGACAGACACATTATTAATAATATTAAAACAAGAGACGTTTAATAGGCATACTTTGGCATTTCAAGTTTTCTTAAAGGTAGCCTACAACTAAATTAAACAGGACCTGTCGCAGCAAAACTAGTTGAGCTGTCTTTTTAGAACGTGAGATGATTGTTTTGGCTTTTTTGTTGCTACTAGAACATTTCTGAAATATTTATCTTTCTTTTTTTTATGGGTCCCTCAAGGCAGGGATGATATATCACATTAATTAGTTTCTGTGCTGGCCAAAAGTTATTCACCGGTGTGTTATCATGCAATTCACGCAGTTAAATCCCTGCCTCTACACTAGTAAACTCACTGGGATAGCTCTTAATCCGCGAAGCCTAAGGCAGTCGCACGTTGTAGGTTTACTTCAAGAGCAGGTAAATATATAAAAAAAACTTGTGTAGAACATTGTTTAGCAAAGCAGAGACAGTGCTATTTAAAAACCATTCATTCAGCTGTATGGTTTAGTTGGAGATCAATGTGGCCTGAATTTTAGCTGCATGCTTGTTGTTACACTGTTTTCAGGGACATAGTTAATAGTTTAAGTGATGCTACCTATCATCTTATGCCATGGTGTAAAAAATTATTATAGGGCTTGTGTCCCAAAAATTTGCTGATCCCAACCACTACTTATGACCATAGCTGGACCATTTGCAGGACTCTAGAGCAACCCTTAGGACTCCGAGTAGAAGGCAGAGTATTTAAATTACTCACTCCTTACTTCCCCCCTGTCCTGCAGATCTATGACTGATCCCATTGTAGCATTAATCTATGCAAGCCTCCCATGGCCCAGCCCCACCTCACAAATTCTCTTTTGTGTATTATACAAAATTCTCCAAAGGTTTACGTTGATCTGTCAGGGCAATATAATTCATTATATATTAAGTTTTCTGCACTAGGCGTCACACAGAGCAGCATCTAGAGTTAGCCTAGATCTTGTTGAGGGGGTTCTCTTTCTGAGCTGCTCTTCTTCTTTAAGCAGAGCATGGGATATGATATCATACCCCAGTGCCCATCATTAATTCACTTGAAGACGATGTTATAAGATTATGAAAGTACCTGTGTAGGGCATTGGTTATTATCTTATACTCAGATATCACTAGATAAGGTTTTCATTTCCATATTTCATCTTTCAGAGTTTCATTTCTGTATGAACTGGGATGATTAGCCCATTAATGAACGATCTGTGGTATAATGACCTTTTGCTGCATTATTTTTAATTTTACTTAATGAAAACGCATTCACATAAAGGCCTGAATTTTCAAGAGCTTCTTGCATTATTGGATGTCTAATAACTCATTGACAGTTTGTAATTAAAGGCAGACATCAGTTATCAATCACCTCCACACATATGAGGAGCAGTATAAAAATATAGAATGAAAGTTCAAACATTGGAAAAGTTTAAATATGTTATAGCACCAAAGTCTTACTATTCCTAAACTCAAGCTTCAAACTTATAAATGGGTATATATATATATATTCTTTTATATTCTTTTTTTTCAGAATATGTTAATATATTCATAGTTACAAAGTTTAACAAAAAACAACCATTTCCCAAAAAGCAAAAGTAACACAAAATATATTTGTTATAGGCTCTAGCCCTATAATCTAATTGTACATGTAATTATACACAGCCAATGCAGATGGCAGCACAAACATTGCAGTGTAGCCTCACATAAGAAAGTGCGAAGTTCCATATCTTTACTAAATTGTGTTTTTATATTTCTTTATTTAAATGTTTATGGGGGTGGAGTAGGGGGCACCTATGATATTGCAAACACTGACTCCTGCATGTTAGCAGGGAACAGGGTTTTTTTTTTTTTACTACATTCAGGCCAGCTGGTCTCATAACAGAGATCTGACGGCATTGCCTTCACTTTTAATTTTTGTTTTTAAAGAAAAGGTCTCCATGATAGCAAGCAGCCATATTGACTAGTCTCTAACTAAAGGCAGCTATGGTAGTGCGTGTGTGACTTTATGGTGTTAGAGTGTCAGAGATGTCAGGTTAGTGATGTAGTGATGTCGTGATGTATGTGTGTGTAAGTGTATATTAATAAGAGTGATTGTGTGCTAGTGTATGGTTTTATGCTGAGTAGGTGTGTTAGCTTTGTGTGTTAGTTACACAGGGACACTGAACAAATACTACATCCAGGCACCACAAACACAAGGCTAACCTCTGCACTCATTATGTCTGTACCCAAGCTACCAGGATACTCCTTACAGGGCAGAGAGCAACACTTAATTTGCCACCAGAAGTCTTTTGGGAAGTCTTTTTTGTTGATAGCACCAAATATCTCTTGTTGATGCATCTGAGAAATAACATATGAGGTAGACACTGTTTTACTCATCCCTGTGTTATTATCATTTTGCAAAACATAGTGTTTGGTCATAGAAAGAATTCTATGACCCTCTGGTCTCACTATCCGGTACCTATGAATGACATTGTGCCATCGGATTTTCATGGTCACTTATGTAAAACAAAAAGGGTGTATTTAGGGAATACTGACAAATTGGTAGTTTTATATCACTAATTGTAATACAATTGTGTTTTATACTGGCCTCACAAATTCAACTACAAGTTTCAAAAACTGTATTGCACCGTGATTGCGCCAAAAAGGGAACGTCTCCAATACATGTTTCTGAAGCAATGTTAATGAAATTTATGTGTAACTCTAGACAGGGACCAAAAGCGTTAAGCCCAAACTTGATTTTAGACTGAAAGAACTTCATTAGACTGGGAGGCAAGGTTAACTCTGTTGTACTCGGCTGCACTATGATTACCTGTGTGTAGCTGAGTAGGCAGGTGGGAAATTGGTTAACCTGAGGAAACCAATTACCCTCAAATGCATCATTTAACATATATCACTGAACATGTAATTAAAAGCCAAAAAAAAAAACTTTAATTAAACACAAAGTTAAGTTAGCATTCAAATACGTATTAGCCAGGATATACAGATCAAAGGACGAGTGATATCAAAATGTTCCTGTTACAGTAAAGCAAAAACAATGAAACCTCCCTGAATGTTAAGAAAACATGGAGCCCCTTTTAATGTCTAGAACGTTAACATGTCAATGGAACATATAGGTTTAGCTATGTTTGCTGCTTTTAAAATTATTTGCATTTAACTCTACCCCTTCATATGCTGCAGTAATTACATCATGTGTAACATTACAAATGACATCAAAAATTGCTAATTGCTATCATAAATATCCTCAGCAATAATCCAAGCAAAAATTTAAACGAGAGACAAAATCATGCATGTATGCTTTTAGTTATGAATTTATATAGCACTATATCCCGCTGTACAATGGCATACTCTAGCCTAGGCGGACCAGCGGCACTAGACTAAAAACCAACATGGCCAGGAACCCTCTGCCACATAATAAGGGAGATATTTCACTATTAGACAAGAAAAAGTTCACTAGAGGGCCACTGATCCATGAAATGGTTGAATCTTAATTATAACTGGCCTGTATACACTCTGTAGCAAACTTAATCCAGGCTGCTTTTCCCCTAAAATGAAGATATTATATCCTAGCGCTTGGCATAGAGGATGGCGGCCATGGAGGTAAGTGGTGTGGGTGGCTAGGTCAGGCATAGGTCAGTGCCCAGCCAAGATACATTACAGGTATGTATTTGTACACAACCTCTATAGTGTTTAAGACTTTCTGCCCTGAGGTAAAAACTGTCTTGAAGCTAAAGCTGCGTTTTTCAGCTGCCCAAACAGAACATCTAGCATGGCAGCCTAATTGCAGTGAAAGCTAACAGGTTTCCATTATTGAGTGTGAGTTAATCGCTCAATTCTCTGAGGCTTAAGCAAAACATGGAGACCTAAAATCAATGTTCAGCACTGGCCAAGGTTAACTCTTGAGGACTGGGAATTTGGAAGTCAATTAATACAAGCCTAATCAATTAAATGGTGCCAGTTAATAAATAACAGCAATAAAAGTTAAGGATAGTGATGTTAGTGTTTAAATAACTCACGTCTGAGATGAACTAACATTTGCCCAGAGTTCAGTTTGTCCATCAGATC
Source organism: Spea multiplicata (assembly GCA_009364415.1). Classification (NCBI taxonomy): domain Eukaryota; kingdom Metazoa; phylum Chordata; class Amphibia; order Anura; family Pelobatidae; genus Spea; species Spea multiplicata. The sequence goes on along the minus strand of VKOC01000855.1, from coordinate 37,513 downwards.
CACACTAAACAATTTGTTGGGTTTAATAGATACGGTATATTAAAATTGTCTACATCATTTGCATCAGTGCAATTGTTTTAGATTTTAGTTTTGCTTTAAATAATTGACTTTTTATATGAAGATCTGCGTTAAAGAAATCTGATGAATGACTCCTGAAGTTCCCTCCTTAAGACTCAACCAATTATGTAGGCTGCTTGAACAAATCTTCTCTGAAGGTGATAAATAACTTATTAAAAAGGGACGCCTTGCCCCACAGGAAAGCCATACCATCTACTAAAACCACCCCATGTGTGATGGAGAAGAGGGTTTAATAAGCCATGTTGGGGGCACTCATTCCTCCATACCCTTGGCTGTGGTATATGGGAGAGTGTGAACCATTTGATAGGGTGTGCCATATCCCCTGGCTTACTAAGACTCACGGTACCAGTCCTGTGGTCAACCCTCCCAATTAGACTCCCTTTAAAATGGTTCTCTAGGCTACTGCTTCTTGTGCCTTATCACCAAAGGCCAGCAACAACAGGCATTTCACTAAATGTCCCATATGCAACAATGAATTCCACAAGGCTTGCTACCCCTGCTTATTTTGCTTCATCTTCTTATACCCTGCTTTTTGCCTCTCCCAGCCTTCAGCCAAAGGTGCTGAGTGCTGAGTGCTTTTCCTCATAATCATTTACATAATGGAGCCTACCTTTATGTAAGGGATATTCTCTATATTTCAGTTATGTATTGTGCCTTAAGTTTGCTTTGGTCTATTTCTTTTCTTTTTGTACCTATGTTCTGTAACGTTGTCTTTAGTCCTTTGAAAACCTATAAATAAAGAGAATTAAATTAAGAGAACTGCACAGTGTCATGATATCGGCATGTATAGAATGGAGGAGGAAAGAGAGAGGGGGTATGATAGAAACATTTAAATTCATATAGTGATTCAACAAAGTGCATGAGAGAAGTGTATTTCTGTGGAGAAATGTTAGGAGAAGAGATCATAGTCTAAAACTAGTCTAGTAATTCATGCTTATTTTTAATGTTTTTTTCTTTACTAAAGGATGGTAAATAAGTTGAACAGCTTTCTAGCAGAAGTTGTAGATGTTAATACAGTAAGGGAATTTTAATGTGTATGAGACCAGTTGAGGTGTCAGTTATTTGATATATATATATTGTGACACTTGGTACTCTGTCCGGGAATCTTTACTCACACACAGTCTACCAGGCTGCAGAGACGGCTCAGACACGAGGAGGGTCAAATAAAAGGCTGGGCCTGTTTTTATTTTTCACCACAGGCATAACAAAAACTAAATAAATCAAAACAAAAAAGCCTTGCTCTCGTGAGCACTAACTAATACAAGGTTCTCCAGCCTAACTCCAGTTGGACGGCTTATCCATTCCCAACAAACAAAAATAGCAGTTTATGTGTTAATAATGGCAGTGCTCAGTAACTTAGCAGCTCTCTCCCTCTCTATCTCAGGGAGCCAAATGATCTGCTCTGAGATCAGGAGGCTACTTAACTGCCTCTCCCATTAATTAGTGGAGCCAGGTGAGTGCTTAGGAGAGTAACTGTGAATCTCCGGACTGGATTCCCACCTGCTGGTCTTCGGCTGCTCACAAAATGTGGAGTGGAGCACTGGCCCGTCCTACTCTCCAAATGCTCCACCCCAGGGACCCAAACTACACAAATACACATTCTATAATTCCATTATTTGACAAGACATCTCCCTGGGGCTGGTAGAAACTATTGAGGGTAACCACCCTGCAAAATATAAGGGGATATATACACTCCCTCCATTATTATCCCCTGCTTTCTGTCACAATATATATTGGAATACATGTAGCCATGTGTAAGATTCATCATCACAAATGTTAGGAATCCAAGGATGGACTTGGAGTGTGAAACTATGAACCAAGATCAGGTCCTAGTCTGTAATGCTACCCATTCAATAGCCAAAGACTTAGAACAAAGAAAGGAAAGATGGGAGGGGAAGAATCATAAAGAGAGACTCTTTCCCCCTCATTGACTTGTAAAATCTAATTTCACTTGTAATGAAATGACATTTCTGCTCATCGTTAATTTTACAGCCATCGGTTGGAGCCCAAATTCCATTCCTCTGTAAGCGTCTTATCCTTCTCTCAGAAAAAGACTGCAATTACTAATTATATTTTTTTGGGGGTTATCTGAAAAACAACAGTTAAATAGAAATTACACATTTGATTCTATTAATTAGATTTAACTCTTACAAGGGTCAAATGGGATACAATATGAGTCTTTACCAGAATCGATATCTAGTTTGATTGGACAGATGTGCTAATCTTTCAGGTTAACATTACATAGGGGAGGTACAGTGTCACTAGGATTTATTTGTAGGCTACAATATCTCACAACATAAACTATGCATTATGAAAAGGATACATGATCTCGTCAAAAGAAGCTCACTTTGAAACCATAGCTAATGTGGTGATAAATTCTCTCTCTCATTGTGACTCACCTAATGCTTACCGTTTAGTGAATAGACTCTACTTACTGAACATTACTTCTAATGTTTTGCCTCTGGTTGCTAACTGTGCAAAACTCAGAGAGAGAGGGCTAGGAAAGACCTCTGTATTCTAGTAGTAAATGGTCATAGAGAAATCTGTATCTTGCTGTTGAAATAGAAATGTGAACTGTCCGTGTTCCTGCTTATATTGACTCCTACCATGGTCACATGGAACCACAGCAGTGGTGTGGGCAAACTAAGACCCAAATTACAAGTTTATATACGTGTATTAGATGCACACTCCACCTGTAGTCCCTAACTGCCGGTACATGCACCCTTGGCTGTAGCAGGACCTTTCAGTAAGTCTACAACTACAGTGAAAGTAGGTCTGAAACCATGTATCTAACCCAAGATGATATTCCAATTACACATGTCCTGTATTAAAAAGATTGGTACATCTATTTGTGAAGGGGAGGTTTGTCACCTTGTGCTCCTTCAAGTAAAGTTGAGTGGTTCCCTGAACCATGCTCCCACACGTAACTAAACTCTCTCAGACACACTAATATACACTCACTCTATCATACACTCTAACACACATACTCACTCACTTTGCCCCCAGCCCTATAACTGTGGAGAAATGGGGCTAACCCTGTTTGAAGAATTAGGACTGGCACAAGGGGCAATTACCCCATCACCCTCTGGACCAGCTTACCCCGTGCCCATATGAGATAGCCAGATGTATAGAACATTTCTAGAACACAAAAGGGGAAATATGAAGTGTATAAACAGCATCTAACAAGTTTAAAACACAGGCTGGAGGATGAAATGTTTGATTCCATACAATTTTCCAGAACTCTAGCTAGTCTGGCTGTGGATTAAGCCAGCAAGCTCAGTGTGTTTCCATAACGTGAACGGCGCTGGATACCAGACTGCTGTGAAAATAATAATGGGGAAACAAAAATGAATGAAGTGCACCTGAGCTGAGCTGCAGAATAACTGCGGAGAGAAGAAGACCTCGGGTTCTGTACATCACTTGATTGAATGTATATGACTTCTAGCTGAATTCGTGAGGGGCTTACATAATTCACAAGCCTGTCAGGCATGGGCTTGAAGTCATGCCTCTCTTCTCCATAGGTCCAAGGGAATTGCTTTAATGAATTAAAAGATTATATACAGAGACTTGCACAAAACCTATTTTCTCTGACAGTACCGTAAACATAAAGTAGTTAATAATTCCCCCGAACCTACAGTATATAGAGCAATCATACACATGCTCCACTAAACATATCTTTGGAAATCTATTTATCGTTATTTGCCTTGTAGACTTTATTTTATATTCCCATTCAGTAACATGGGAATTACTTCTCTTTTTCAAACATACAACACAACCATCTGGGTTTACTTAGAAAAATGCAAAATATCTTTTAATAGACATAAAAAAATAGTTTTCTTAGCAAGTAGCCAACAACAATTACAAACGTATATGATTTCAGTCAGAATTCAGCTGTGAATCGTAGTCCAACAACAGCTGGAGCTAAACCTGTTATGTTCGACTTCTGGACCCCCAGTTGGTAACAATAGATTTCGATAAGTAACATAGAACATATTTTCTCAAGACTAGAAAATTGTTGCTAAAGATAACAACATTTCTCAAAATCAAAAAATGTAACATCACAATATTAATTATATCAAAATGAGAACGTTTATTCTTGCTGTGGTTTTCTCAATCATTATAATTGTTTTGGAGATATTTGGTTTAAAACCATTGGAGAACTGTGGAGAAGAGGTGATATTTTAAGGTACTTTGTTAAAAAAAGGGAACTGGTGTTTCTTACAAGATTGAATTCATATCCAGTTTGGACAAGGTCTTTGACTAGGGTGGCAGGTCCAGTGGGATGTCATCCTTTCTGCTACATAAACGGGAGCCAATCAGGCCCTCTGTAGGAGTACTGCTCAAGTGGCTCGTTAAAAGGGAGATCACTGATCTCCATAACTGGCCTCTATAGGTTACTTCCATCGGGCACCACGTTTCCTCAAAAGGCAAAGCGATAGTATACGACTTTGTATCCCGGCGCTCTGAAGAAGGACCACGACATGGAAGGGGTTCTGGCCTAGGGCACTGTCTAAGATTAATGCAGCATTGCTTATACTTATGCTTATACTTATGGGGTATTTCATCTCACTCTATATTAGATTACACACAGTCACACAAACAACCATAGTCACACAAACAAACACAGTGACGCAGACAATCACAGTGACAAACAGACAAACACAGTGACCAACACAGTCACATACACACAGTCAACACACATTCTGGTGCTGGCTGCAGCAGGTTTATATCAATAAGCTTATTTAATGTATAGAAATGTTGGGGGAAAGTGACAGATGTTCTTTAAGATATTTTTTCTAAATTGTATGGTTGCTGGGTATTGTATCATGTGTATAATGTCCGGGACATTTAATATAAATTGGGTGAGCAGTACACTCAAAAGGTTAGATTTGAGATCATATCAGTCACTGTAATAAACCACACTCAATTATTTTATGAAAACAAATCAAAATATTATCTCTATAGATGTTCTTCAGTCTGTGGCTTCTAAAATCAGATTATATAAAAAACCCTTACAACTAGATAAGTTATTACTCAGTTTTCTAACAGCCTGACACGTCATGTCACACCAGTGATACAAACCATCTAGATATCCTACATCAATTAACCCTTAGAGTGTCAGCTACATATATAGCTGGCAAACTGGGCTAAGAATGTTAACTACATGACTACTAGACATTGCGCCAAGGAATACTGACCCAAACCATAACTAGGTGATGAGGGAAACACATTTGTTAAGCTTTGAAATCTGCTTAAACCTGCCTTTTTATTACGTTTTACAGATTTTTTTTTTCTGTTGCTATCACCAGTGGCGTATTTTGGCCTAGGGTGTCAGGTCCAGGGAGGTAGCCTCTCTGACGCATAACAGCAAGTCCTAGGCTACCTTCAGGGCCACTACTCAAGGCACCTGTTAAAAGGGAGATCCTTGACCTCCCCAACGGGTCCGTTAGTACTATGTAGGGCTGTGCTGAGCTGGCATAGTAGTCCATAGTTTCCTTCCACCCTGTTGGAATATGAACCCCAGAACTATGCACAAAGACAGCGAAAAGGGAGACTGCCCTGGGCATTGTCGAAGGTAAATACTGTTTTTTGTGTTTCTATTGATCTAATTTATTGATCTATTTATTTTATTTTTGCCCCTACAAAAAAATTCCACCTCAATGCACTTAAGATGTCTTAATTATTAACACCGTGTAAAACATATCAAAATATATCCTAGGGTCCGATAAGAAGATGCATGGCTAGGAGTGGATGAAGCTAAAATATAAGGCATTCACGTACTTCACATAAAGGGATAGTAATGCCGGCCTTTTATTTTTTCAAGCTTTGTATATGTCTGAAACGTGAAGAATCTAGGTTGAACATATTGTTTCATCGGTCCAAACTCAGCGGGGGAGAGTCTTGTCTTGCTCCAATACTGGCTGACAGGCTGAAAGTATCCCGAAACAGGCCATCTGTTTGCAAAACGAACGAAATCACACTGCTTTGAAACAGACAATGTGTGTTTCTAAAAAATTAAACCGTTACATTCCACCTGAGGGGTCTGATTAAAAATAATATTACGAATTTATGTAATGCCTTAAGTACTAATCTAACAATACATATTGATACAAAGGGATGCAAATCCAAACTTCTAAAACACTGAATCATTTCATTATTAAGCTTAATAATCAGAATTTTGCAAATACTTTAGAGGTAATGAAGATTAGCAGATATAATCTGTACACTAAATCCGCCGAAAATCTACTCTCATATTACAGATGCTTATTTAAATCCCTTGACAGTTTTAGGAGCTGTCGGTAAGAGACAAGAGGGCAAAACATGTCTGAAGAACCAGGATGTCATGGGCAGATTTCTGGATCTGTCATGATAGGCAAGCGGTACTCTGCCTGTTCCTTTCCCGTTTTTACCAAATGCCCTCCTATTTCCTCCCAAATAATTCCGAGAGGAATATGCAGAATTGATTAGTTTATTATGAGATTCATCTGATAAAGCAGCAGGGAGTAGAAGAAAACACGCTTACTCAAAGTTTAACGGCAGAGAGCTGGACAAGGGGCAACTCCCCCTTGGGCTGCTGTAATTTTAACATTCAGGGCCACTTCCAAAAGCCTTTTTTGTGCATTTAGCTTGTAGTTCTTTACTAGAGTGTCTGGAATAACAAAGATCTCCCCCAGTGTTTACCATGTCGGGATCCTTTCTGTGTTTCTATTATGGGACCTCTATTTTTGGAGTTATGTTGGAGAGGACAGGACACTGTATGCATTGTATCCTAAACATGTCCTGATTTGGCCAGTAATGTATTCTGCAAAACTAACGGAAAACAGGGGGGCTGAGCGCCCTCTCGATTTGCCAGTTACACGGCCCAACAGGCCCATTGATACTGTGGATGACTGTACCGAGCTGGCACAGCTTCCTTAGAATGTTATGTTATTGAAAAACCCAATAAACTTCTCATTTACATAAGATGTGATGACTGTTTCCATGTGTTAGGGGTATAATACTCAGTAACTTGGAAGAAAAATTAACAATATCACCCCCCCTACAGCACGGGGAATATTATATTAACTGCCGAGAACGCCATTGGGAGTTTGTAAAAAGTTGCTGTTACTGTCTATCATTTTGTGTTTTTTAATATTGATCCTTTTGTGACTCCAAAAAAACTCCAAATAATTTAAAATGGCATCTAAATTTTTCTTTCTGGCTCCTAAATTATTATTAAATTAAATATATTATTAATGCACACTACATGATGAAATACTTAGATATCTTTTATAAAATCGAGGATACAGCTAATGTCCGTAGCGTGCCATTAATGGGAGGAAGAATGAATCGAAGGGTAGGCTGTAACTACAATTTAATGCAGTCGCTGCTTCCACACCAGAGCCCAGCAGTGTGTTTAATAACATTTGCAGGCTTGGAGCAGAGCGGTGGATGAGGGTAGCATCCATTCCATGTTGGAGAACTGCACATGCTGTCCTATGGTGATTTATTTAATGCATGAGCCAGGTTTTGTGTGCACTGATGACTAACCTCTTCTAAACAGAGTGAGTCTCAGTAATTCTTAGCTTTCAGCAGAGAACTGCGTGCGCATGCATTAAGAGCTTATTTATTGGGGCTGAACCATGCTTGTGATGTGTTTATGTCTTGAGTGGAGGAGAGTCTACATTTCCTAACCCCTTCCATACCAGAATATACTAGTGGGTGTTCAGCTGAATTTAAACCACAAAGACCCCATACTTCATTAAAAACATTAGGTCCAGCGTAAGTGATAACTAGGCAGAGCATGGTCAAAATGAAAAAGTGGAGCGCCAGGTACATGCCAGCCTATGGGGATTTTGTCTTTGAGTGCAGCAAGCCATTTCCCGTATAGCATCTTCCTAGCATGTTGTATTGTGTTTGAAACACAGAAAGAATAAAGAAATAGCCTTTCTTTGTTGAAATAATATATGTGAACATTAAATGTTAAAATCCTACATAGCTGCACTGTAGCAAAGTCTTATCTCGGTGTATCCTTTTGTGAATATATCCAGTACCTTTTACCCTGGAGCAAACAGCAAGAACGGAAATACAGCATAAGCATAAGCAGGCAATACAATATATGAATATTTTGTATATTCAGACAGGGAGGAAAACAGCCACTGCTACCTTAGGCATTTCACACAAAGTTAGTCCTAATTATTTTTATATAAGCATACATGCCTCTACTCCATAGAATTACCCTACATGTCCTAGAGAGAGAGATATTGATTTGTATTTTTTTCAATTTTACTGTACTTTAATTATGCAGATCTGAGATGTAGATATGTTCCAGATATTAGATTAGATTTAAAGATTAATGGACTAGTAACATACTCTTGTCTTTTATCTCCTTTCTTCGCCCACATCACCACGGACATAACCTGGCACAAATTTCTCCCAAAATGACATGCTTTCAGTGCCGTCCTCTTCCCGATCCTTCAGTCATTTTGGCCGAAGTTCACCTTAGGGCGAAATGGCTGCTCTATTGGTGACGTCTTCTCCGTCAATTAGAGGATCCAGGGAGAGGACATATCCAGGAGCGCCATCATTTTGGTGGAATTTCACATCAGGTTATGTCTGTGGAGATATGGATGATGGTAAAAGAGAGAAGAGAGGATAAAAGAGAGAATATGAATGAGTGAATATAAAAGATAAAGAACAATACGATGAAGAAGTGCAAGTGGACGACAGAGAAGGTTGGGGAAATTTAGAGAGCGTGAGAGAGAGAGTGAACGAGAATGAGGGAGTGAGAGAGTGTGAGTGAAAGAGCCTGCAAACTCCATTGGAAAATTCCTTTGTTTTCATCTACTTTGTGGGGGATCTACACTTGTTCCTGTGGTTTTGTACGAATTGCCAAATTTTCCGAAATTCGATAAATTTACAATTTGTACAAATCTGATTGCACAAATCTAGTATCTACTGTTTTCAGGGTGGCTGGGCCCCGGCCTATCCAATGCTTTCACAATGTCAAATGCAAGTCTTTTTGCTGAGCAGCTGAGAAGGAATGGTTCGTAGATTAGAATCCACAGAAACAGTAGGAGTTGAGTGCAATAAATATGATGCAGAAAACCAGTAAACAACTGAAGAGTGAACCTTCAGAATGCCATGTGGCCCAAAGTCCCTCAAGCCCTGTTCACTGACCAGCTGTTTTGCAGACTGCGCTGGAATATAGATCAGGGAGTTTACTGTACAGAAGAGCGGCCATCAATCTGAGTCTGTTAAGAGCCCCAGTGATTCTTTCATTGGTTTCTCTCATTGCCTGCTTCGGAGATCAGTATAACCAAATCCTCATATAAAGTGTTTAAAGCACAGTGCATTGGGACCATTTCAGCATCAATTCTGACCCTCTCTCAGGAGGCTTGTGGATTCAGGCTCCTTGATGTAATTATGTCAGATTTAATAGTTGGTTTTTTATTGATTCCAGACAGACAAGCTATGGTTTGTAATGTGCAAGCCAAGAGCTGTAGCATTGTAAGAATAAAAGAGGCATACAAAATATAGTCACATACTATATTCTACTATTCTGTAGCGAAACCTAGAATAAATATTTGTTTCACTTGCTTGCTCAATTCAGTTATGTCACCATTATCAGCTCTTACCCGGACAGACAGTGATTTATTATATTAAGCAATCACTAGCTACAATTTGCACAGGGCCCAATTTACTTAGCATTTACAGAAAATGTGAACAATTTTGGACCGTCCCAGGTGCAGCCTGCCCCTATGTGCTAGTGTGGCACCCCCTTGATGAGTGCCTGCAATAAATATAGAACTTTATATTTACCCTACGGGTTTTGTTGAGTCATTTAACTCGACTTTTTCAGGGGTAGATCAATCGTTCAGCTTTAATACAACTAGTCAGTTTCAAAACTCATTCTAAAATGAGTCTCATTGGTTGTGTAATTTAATGGTAGTTAGGAAAAATATTACTTCTGGTGTTTTATAAATCATCATTCTTTAGATATAGGAGGAATCTAAACAGAAAATACCAAAAAACAAAACGGAGGCAGTTGGCAACTTTATAGATAAATGCTGTATATATATATATATATATATATATATATATATATATATATACCGTATTGGCCCGAATATAGGCCGCACTTTTTTCCCCAACTTTAAGTCTTTAAATTGGGGGTCCGGCCTATGATGGGGGTTTAGCGCAATTTGTATCGGACATGCAGTTCTGGGTGCCGGGCAGGTGATTTTTTCGAGTCGATACGGTATATATATATATACACTGTAAATTTATATACACACAGTGGCAGTGGTATGGTGTTATGATGGGAGTGTATCTGTTAGTATGAGCGTGTGTGCCATCGTATGATGTTGGAGTGTCAGGTGTAAACCGAAGCATAGTGGTATTAGGGAGAGGACGAGCAGGAAAAATAAAGTGTTTGTATATATGTGTAAGCGTACAGTGTTAGAGTGAGTGGGTGTTAGAGTGAGTTTGCCTGTTAGTATGTGTGGATGGCAGTTTAAAAGAAGGAAATATGGGTATTGGTTAATAAGTCAATAAATGCTCCAATAAAAATACAATTTTTATATTAGTTGTTTTTTTTTTTGTCTTCATGTGTTTCAGTTGTTCCTGGGCTTTTTTCATTGCTGACCTCCTGAAGACGCTTGTCAACCAACTATGCATGCAAAATGTACCTAACATATTTAGCAGTTTGTTTGTATTCATACATATACAGAACCGTCATAAAATAAACAAAATCTTTAGTCTTTTATTAAGAGAGGGATTTTAGAGTTTTAGTTGTGTTTCTCAGTTGTGGTTTATCCTCTTAATAGTCTGTTAGAAAAATGGAACAAAAATAACTTAATTAGTCAGTTGCTAGTTTCTAATCTACTTACCTTCTTTGATTTAATTATATATAATTATGCTGTGCACTTCCCAATCACCCAATCCTAGTGCTGCAAAAAAAAAAGAAAAAATAACACAGCTTCTCAAATGTTGTGCCAAAATAGAATTGGATGGGAATTTGTAAAAAACGACGTGTAGGCAATAATAGTAGGTCCATTTACGAGTACAACAGTCAACACGGAGACCTTCATCTAGGTTAAAATGTCAACCATGTCTTTCTTTAATAGATTTAGAAACTTTGCACATGTTGGTCAGTTCTGCTCTTGAATAAGGTAATACCCTGGCTGAACCCAAGGGATAAATATGAAAATATATACCCTTTTCAGCAATTATGAGCCGTTTAAGAACAGGCAGGGTAAAGAACCTCTGTGGCTGGAATTAGTATGTACTGCCACGGCATCTAAAACTGTGTGAGCAAGCTTCTTTTCGGAGAGGGTATCAGTGTGGCAGGCTACATTGAGAATGATCAGAAAACATGCTTATGCCAAAAGATGATGATGTTCTTGAAGGCAACACGGCCGAGGTACAACAGAAGGAGAAGAGCGGCAGCACTACTATGACTTAGTACATTAACACCCAGTTGTGCCTCTGAAACACAACCAAATATACATTCCATCCAAATATTCATGTATTGTCTGGATGTTGTCCAATTACTTCAAACTCTTGCAATATAAACCAATAAAGCTTGGTTCTTAAAAGGGACAGTCTAATTTTCTTAAAAGGGACGGTCTAATGTCCCTGGCACCCTTACTATGAGATACTGCATATGAAGGTACTCTGTGAGTTTAATATGATTTCTTCCAAAAAAAACGCATTATTCACCAGATTATCCTGATTTTTCAAAACAGATCACACAGAAATGTAAAGTTTTCATAGGAAAGACAAGACTGTGAGTTCAAATAGATGGAAAAGCTAAAAAAATAGCTAATGGAGTTTTTAGATAAAGCTGATGCCTTTTACTGGGAAACATAGAAAAAGATGTAAAGTCACATAAGCTTTCAAGACTTCAGAGGTCACTTCTTCAGATGGAGTCCTTGTGTCTACGGACAGATTTACCTTAGTAAATAGTCCATATTTATAGAATTACAGTTTAATCAGGATTGGGGAACACATATGGGGAACGCTGCCTGTTTCTGGTTAAAGGAGCCACATCTAGTCATCCTAATTGATGAACAGATTTCCTGCCCGAAAACATCCATTTCTTCCTCAGTCAGATTAGCACTGAACACACAATTTCACTTCTCTTTCATTTATCTCTATTCTGGCTTTTAGTACTTTTTTTTTGGTCAGAAAGAAAAAAAAAATGCTGTGAGAGTCAATTAGAAAATCGTGCAATTATAGGAATAGTAACCCTTAAAGAGTCTATTAAGTGAGATTTAAATTGCTGCAGAGCACTGTGATTTCCCCATGAATACTAAACGGACTCATTTACGGCCAGTCCTATTATATGTGCGTCCAAATGAATTTCTATCTGTGCCACGTACGTGCAAGGACAGGAATTCTGATGGGGATGAGAAGGAGGAGGGGAGTTCACCCTAGATTTGCACAGTCGTGACTGAATGGGATGTGTTGTTGTTGTGTTATGTTGCAGTCCTCTGAATTGTAAATAATATACAGGTTTTACTCAATGCATGCCACAGAGAACAGCACTACATTATAAAACTCACAGGCATGTCTACAGTTCAAACAAACCAGAAATGTATGGGGCGCAGGAACAAGTGTAGGAGGCGAATTCAACCCGTCAGCATTGGTCGTAAAAAGGCTTTTAATCTTTCTTCAGTGAAAATCTAAAAACAAACTTAAAATGGTGCAATATCTTAGGTAAACAGATGTATGCCAATAGAAATGCACTCACAGTTTTTCCATGCATAAAAATGCATATACAGGCATAGGTTAAAGTCCAATTGAGTCTTTTTCAACGCGTTTCGCCCTCAGGCTTCCTCAGGAAATCAATTGGCATGGGAGTCTGTATATATCCGCAAAAAGACACACAGATCGCTGATTTTGCGGATATATACAGACTCCCATGCCAATTGATTTCCTGAGGAAGCCTGAGGGCGAAACGCGTTGAAAAAGACTCAATTGGACTTTAACCTATGCCTGTATATGCATTTTTATGCATGGAAAAACTGTGAGTGCATTTCTATTGGCATACATCTGTTTACCTAAGATATTGCACCATTTTAAGTTTGTTTTTAGATTTTCACTGAAGAAAGATTAAAAGCCTTTTTACGACCAATGCTGACGGGTTGAATTCGCCTCCTACACTTGTTCCTGCGCCCCATACATTTCTGGTTTGTTTGTAATTTTACACTTTGAGGAAGAGTGTCATTTTGGGCAGCTGCGGTTCAATTAGGGGAAGTATCACCATCAGATTATCATTTATATATTTTTTCACTTCACTTGAGTTTCACGTGTTTTTGGTTTCTTTTGTTCACAATATTATGTCTACAGTTCACTAAACTAGTTGTGGTTTTTATTAACCCCTTCAAGTCTAGTGTTCTAGATGATATTAGAAGTCGAATTTGCTGAAAAATTAGTGAATAAGAAAAGCAATAAAATAAAATGTATTAAAACAGTAATATTCAAATGCACGCAGTTTCATAAAAATACTACATTTTTGCCTTTTGTGAATACCTCATTCGGGGCTATATTAGAGACAGACATTGAATTGGATACGTTGGATAGCTGGAGCTGTTTTGTAACCAAAGCTTGCATTTGTCAAACTCTTTGTCTTTTAATTGGAACATCTGGACTACTAATTTTCTGGCTGGTATGAAATGAGAAAAATAAATATTTTTAAAAAGGAATTAAAAAAAAGGATATTGTAAAAGCATAAACAATAACGTCACAATACCGGTATTTCAAAGCTGTTTTTTTCTGTCGTTTGTAAATGTACTATGTATTGCCATCATTTAATGTTTCTTAGCAGTATCATGTCAACGTACTAAAGATGTTTTAGGGTTGAGGGTAGATCATTTTGGACATCATGCAGAGATGGGGTACTCTGGCAGAACTGTGTGTAGTCACTATGATGTTGGTTGGACACAGTTTTATCCCATGATATCTGTATAAGATTAAGCTTTGCGACAAACTCCAATTTACATAAGTAGTGTGCATAGTGGGACTAAAAGTAAACAAATGATTTACAGTCCTAAAATAGTATAGATTGTGAATGGTCTTTCGGGACTTGTGGAAGTGCATTTACATATGTAAGTTTCTCTAACAGTGAAGAGGCAAACAAAATTCAAGTTAGACAAAGTGTGGTGAGCCATGTGGATCCAAATTGCTGAAGCTCATCTCACATCCTGTCTGTTTGCCCTCCAGGTCCAAACTGCTTCGCGGGCACCACTATCATCCCAGCAGGCATAGAGGTCAAAGTGGATGACTGTAACATTTGCCACTGCCACAATGGAGACTGGTGGAAACCAGCACAATGTTCCAAGAGAGAATGCCATGGAAAGCAACCCCTATAGACTCTGTGTGCCTATGCCCAGCGGACGAATCCAGAAAGTACAATATCTACAGCCAAACTATTCGCCAAGTGAAGAGCTTTACACAAATGAGGCATTAGACTTAGAGGATGAGCACAGATGTCAGGATGCAGAGAAAAAGTAGAAAGCATCCATTTGTTAAAGCATTGGATTGTTCCAGAGATCTGCATCATCTATTCTGTTCCTTTGGGGACAACATCAGTTTCCTGACAAAACTTAACCAAACAGAACACAGAGACTTTTATTGACACTGTGAAGGGAGCTTTGGTTCCATTTAATCGATTCTCACCACGTTTACCTGACAGTTTTTTGTCTCCATGCTCTGTTATTAGTTGTTGAGTTTGTTAAACTTGAGTTTGTGTGTGTTTAACAGGAGGACAAGAACATTATAAACTGTATTCTGTTGCTATAGGATATTATAATTTTATTACGATACATTGCTGCTACTTAACAAAACGATTCCAACCTATTTACTGCCAAAGAACGCCTCAAATTGGTGCATCACAAGACCATCTGGCCGTAAACGCCAAAGGTTTAATGTGCAAAAATATAAAAGGCAAAGAGATATTTTCAACTTTTTCAAAAATTATTCTTCCATGGCAAATTTGCCAACACTAATGAACCAAAAAAGAAAATTAAATTAATAGGGGCACCTAGTGAGAGCACAGTGGATTGCATTACTGACTACTCCATCACTGGCATTGTTAAAATGTCAGTCCTAAAAAAGGGGCAATGTGCAGCCGATTTCTTTTCAGCTATACCTCTAGTGGTCCTTATGAAGCAAGTCTATTGATAATCATCGCATACATAACAAAGGCAACAACAAAGCAAAAAAACAAATCTCCCAAGTGTAGCAGAAAATGCATTTTTTTTAGTAGAACTCATGTCATCCAATGAATGATGGGTGTTAAGTCCCGTATCAGCTGAAGCTCCAGAGGTCCAGAGTTATGGCAGAAGTTATATTTCTTATGTTCCACATGTTTACATCATTATGGCTCATAGAGCTCCAGAATGTGCCAAATCAGATGTTACGGCTGGTTCTATAGCATAGCTGTTATCTTAGTACATTTCGTGTATATTTTTGTGCTTTTATTTTCCTGCTTCCCTTTTCAGCAGCAAACGGTTAACAGTAACAGGTTTCATGTGAGTCCATCAGCCGTTAAGTGTCATAATGCTGAAGCAAGAGCGTGCCTGAAATCTTGTGGGAAGCTGTCTCGCGTGCACCAAGATAATATATTGTGTGCGCTCCTGCACAATAATATTTGATGCGTCAGAAATATATGATTAAAATATTTTGTTAAGTACAAATGTGTAATATTTGTTAAACCACAGTTCTCTTTTGATGTCCATGTGCAGAGCTTGACACAAAGTTACAGATTTCTGTGCTTGCATCTTCACTGCATTTGCAGAGGGACCGGGTTGTCTGATTCACATATTCACCATTAATCAATATTCCTAACCTCTTTCCACTTGGATATCAACTCTCAAAAATGTACATTTCTATTTTCTGCATTTTTAACATGTTAAGGTTAGAGCAGCTTTGATACATAAAAGGAAGGATCATCACCAGAAATACTTCCTATTACTTGTAAAGTGTTAACCTCAAAATGCTCTAGCAAAGTGTCGGGAAAAGAGGAAGCAGCCCAGGACCCAGGCACTCCACAGGGGTTCACAGCAACTGGCCTTTGTATCTGGTTATATAGAAGGAGGTAAAAGCAAAGATGTTGAGATAAAGGACTGAAAAATTTAAATATAATGTGAACGAGGGTTACAAAGGGAGTCTAGAGGTAAGGGAACTTGTGCAGACTCACAAGCAGGGGCTTGTCCATAGCCTCAATAATGTTGCAGATGTCCCTGATCATAGTCATGGGGTAAAGTTGGCAGATAGGAGCTAGCCAAAGATGGGCTGTGATTTTTGCACTCGTGTCCATCCACTCCTTTGATTTCTTGAGATCTACTTGATGTTTCTGGGCACCCTTTGCACATTGTGAGTCCATGATCAGCTTAATCGATGGGAAAACTTAGTTTGGGGATGAGATGATTTGGAGATGAAACAATGTAATTGTATTTACTATCCAGGTGAGTAACACCAGCTCTCTATTTTCTACTACATGGTTAGAAATTCCACCATCACGGTATACTGCAGGAGGCCCTTGGCCAAGCTGCTGATTTTCAGAATGCAAAGAAGAATAGGAGTAGGCAACACTGAGTAGGCAACCTTATGATTAGCAGGTTTGTGACAAAATTCCAAAGTGATACATAAGTAAATTGCTGTTTAACAATTGAACGCCATACAACAAGAGTGGACTCAATTTACTCATCAGGGAGACCTATGCCTCAAATAAAATTTGCATTTTAAGTGATTGTGTATTTTTAGTCAATACTAATTTACATAAATGCTACATTCTTTAGAATGCTTTATTCTTTAGAGACTTTGCACTTTTGGGTTATTATTTGTGTTGACTTAACTTCTATATGCATAAACGCATACTGTCTGTTTTTCTTGTGTAGTACCTATCACTACACACTACTATACCTAGATCTAATAAGAAAAGGGAAAGGTATTTAATGCTACTGTATTGGCTTAAAAAATATGAAAAATGAAAGCACAAGGAAGAAGTCCACATTTTGCCACCCATAACGTAACACTATGTACACATTTGGTACAGTATATCATGACAAAAAAACTCTTTGCTGTGGCAATACAGAAAAATACAACAAACAACACGAAGCAGAGGAAGGATAGGTTCTTGTTGGTTTTCGTTAGTGGCGGGTTAGGCCATGCAAACATATGATGAAAGTCAAAAGCTGAAGGACTTGCCAATAACTTGATTGAATCTTAGTGTTAAGAAAATGCGACCATCCATTTCCATTTTGATAATTCCAAAAGGACCAACATCAAGGATTGATTCCATGGACATCCAAAGCAAAACATTATTGTATCTTGCAATGTAGGCGCATGTACATTTATAGAGGGCAATGAATGATCCACAATGTGCTTGTAAAACATAAACTACGGTAAAAGTAAGTTTTATTTTAGTTATGTCAGCCAGAAGTACACTGATTTTTGATGGAACAATTCTCACGGCCTTTAAAATCTCCCCATTCCCCTTCTAATTAATCACAGCGTCAGAGACGCTGCATTTTAATGCCCTCCTCTTGGACATTCAGCTGCAGATCCAATTTAATTTGTTGAGCTGTATCGATTAATTGTCAGTCCTTAATCTTACTGAAGGATCCATGTTTTGCTTCCAGGAATTCCCAGTTCCTGAATATTCCTGATTTATTAACTCTTGTATTGCCTATCACAGACACTACTTGTGTTTTTGCCAATTCTAGTGATATACTTCTAATCTAACATATAGCCACTTGTTTCAACAAGAGAAAATTTAGGGTGAAATAAACAGCTAGCCTGGTGCATCTTAAGAGTAGGTTGGACAGCTCATTTCAAGGTTGTGAATCCAACTCATCCTTGAAGTTCATGGACAGTTTGTCAATACAGACTTACATATGTTTTAATCTTTATTGTAAAAATGTGTTGCTAAATAAAGCCTTAGGTTACTGATGTCATCTTTAGTGACATATAGGTCTAGTAAATCCTGATTGAAAGAGAAACAAACCAAAAAACTGTTTATCCTAGTAGTATTATAAAACTATAAAAAAACAGGCATTTAAATAGATCATGGTCTGGATTCAGTCTTCTGTTAACTCTTGTAGTAGGTGAATATTACCTAATAATGGCATATTTCTTCCACCAGAATTATAATCTGCATTATATTCCCCCAAGTACTAGACTAAAATAAATCCTGTTACTCCTTGTGTCCCAGGTTCTTTTTGTAAAGGATTCAGCATTCTTCTGTTGCAGCGAACTGGTCATAAAGTTTGTGCAGAGGGGAAAAAATCAATGTTTCCCCTTATTTATATGCGTATGAAACTATGCAGTGTCCACATGTATTAAACCGCCTGTAACCTTGAATCTGACTAAATTTAAAGACAACTTTGAAACCAGTTCGCTTTAGAACAATAGTGAAAATGGTCCCCTTGCGTATATATATATATATATATATATATATATAGATATATACTTTCTGGCTTCTGTTTTTAGTGATATTTATTGTATCTGTAAGAAACACTGTTACTAGTCATCTACAAATAATGTTAATATTAACGGTTTCTCTGCCAGTATATTGAGGCACACTGGGAAATATTTTTATATCCCTGGTCAGAGCTGTACCTTGATTTAGGCCGACTAGGATTAAGGGCGCACTTTACAGGGGGCGGCATAAAAAGTTGTCCCCACCGCCCGCTCAGACACCCTTACATGGCCCTTTCCAGACAGATTAGTGGAAAAAGAGAAACATTCTTCGCTACAAATCTATCTGCATTACTGGTCGCTCGATGTACTTCTGAAGAAAAGGCTTCAACAAAGAAGGCAATGTTAGGCTGTTTGGGCACAAATATGTCACTGTATGAATGGTGGAAAGGGTGTGTGAATGTACAAACATCATGCTCACATCATGGACTGACCACATGCTAATTCAACCAATTTGGTTAACATGAATGACTGATCTTGGTGAAAATGGTTAAAATAAGACGCTTCATTATTTCCATTAAAGCTTATTATCTCTTAAAATAATAGATAAAACATTTGAAATGGTCCACAAAACAACAACATATGAATATAGGTACTTGCTTTATATACAGAGAGGAAAAGGTGGGGCCCAAGGAGGAAAAGGTGGTGCTTAAAAAAGAGCGGTGGGACCACAACAGGAAGGGGTATAGTTTACAGAGTGAGTTTAGTCATACCCAGGGCAGCACAAAACCTAAATACACCACTGCCCTGATCATCTGACTAGGAATGGCAAAACCCTTTACCAGCATGGACCTCCTCGCATATCATATGACCATTGTTCTCTCAAACTGTATTTCTCTTCCCTCATTTTCTTGCATTAATACTTTAATTAACTGCATGAATGTCACCAGGTTGGACCATAACACTTAAATTATTATTCAGAATTTGGTTGCAACTTATATTATATTGGGTGATTGTTAACACAAAAGGTATCACCAAAATATATCATCTACAAACTTCACAAAATTTAACATAGAAGGTGGGCTCCTTAATGCTACCACAAATAACATGAAGTCAAAAAGTAAGAGACTACATGATAGGCATTCATATGAAACAATAATTCTGCACAATAACCACATTCAGAGTCTTACATATTTTCACCAAAGCAACATACCACTCAAACTCAACATAGCATTTGAGAGTAGGAGGTGACATACCACTCAAACTCAACATAGAATTTGAGAGTAGGAGGTGACTTTTGGCCATCTGTCCAGTGGTGTCTATCCAGTTTTTCTACCTCGTATAAGATCCCAAACACTACATGGTCGTTGGCCTTATCGTCCGTTTATTGGGTAGCTTTATGCCTATCCCATGTATGTCTAGATTACCTTTATGTATTAAAAACATATCAAAAACATGTGATATTATTGATGACAGAATTCAAACACAGACATATACCGTACACAGAGACCTTCATTTCATATTTAGGGTATTTTTTTCACATATCAACAGAGAAGGAGTAAGTGGTCAACACTGGATGTCAAAGGTTTAAAAAGAGATGAAGCAATGTAGGGGAGTAAAACATAAGAGAGAAAAAATACACCAAGTAAAACTAAGTAAGGTAGGAACAATGGCAATAGAATTCAGAGTGTGGTTTGTGGGTTAAATAATGCCATAATCTTTCTGAGCTTGTGATGAATAAAGAAGGAAGTGGGTAGGAAATCACAAATACTGTAAAATGCAAATGTGCTGCTTAGTAAAATATATTTTGCAACATGCATTCTCAAATCTCTCAGTGTCTTTCACGCCCAGAATATAAGGATCATTTAATAGAACACAGGAAGGTTACCTGATTCCATACAAACATCTCCATTAATGACACTTCATTATAAATACAGGTGTCATGGATTTACAACAGCTTGAGAGGCTATCAGATGTAATTTGATGGAACAAACTGAGATCCTCTAGACCGTGAATCACTAACCCATCAAAAATATACAATATTACAAGGAATCAGAATGGTTTTGAAGCTGCAGAACATTCGAATATGACAGGAAACGATTCAATAGCATGCGTTGTTACACATGTAGACACACACATGCAGACACACACCTGGGACTGGAGCTTCTCCTGCTATTGTAGTATGGTCAATCACATGCTGTTTCTCAGGGAGGGTAATGGACATGCTCTGCTTCCTGGTTTGTTATAGCAGAGAGACCACATGTATGATTAAGAAGCATAGTAGGACCTTGTTGGATTAGTTTAAGTATAAACCCCTGGCATCTATTAAGGCATCTGATTGGCAATGAGGATAGAAAGTACTGGAAATGTATCTAACTTACTGCCTAATGATTAAAAAGCAAAATAATTACAAAAAAGACCTTTCATACTTAGCTATTTTTAAAAAACTCATATAACTATCTCTTTCACTGCAGATTCTGCAACATCGCAGACAAAACCCAGCTGGATACACCAGGAGTAAATCCAAACGCACGGGTAGAATGATGTGAACCGCCAACTAAGGAATATGGTGCAGTCATAACTAAACATGGTTTACTTAAATACCTGCTCAGTGCTTGCCAAGAACGGTATGATGACTATGAGCAGCTCATCAGCTCCCACCCAGATGTTACTAATTAACTAATAAAACTGGATGCACAGTCACCAAACTTGGGACCACTCTAACACCCAGCAGGAGATATATCTTGAAAATACGGAATCTCATATGGCTAATTTTGCATTTGTGACGCCTACTGAGCTTCAGATTTGCTTGGCACCCTGTGTTTCAAGAGACATCAGAAAGAGCAAAAGGATATTAATGATCCCTCACAACTGGTGGAAGCTATTAAAGAGAGATGTAATGGTAACACAGTGTAAGATATTCCATGTTGAGCCATGCAGACATCTTTCGCAACATACATTTTAAACAGATGAACAGGATGAGCAAGCCTTCACACAGTTATGCGAGAACAGTATAGACGCATGGGTGGACAGTATATAAATGATCAATAATAAACACTGAGCAAGCACTCTCCCAGCTGCATCTAAATGGGAATTTTAAATCAATTCTGCAGAATATGTTAACATTACCGTTAGTTGAAACAATAGAGAATTACATAAAAAGTGTGTTGTGTATCAGGGATCATACATGCAAATGAATGCTGCAGTGGGTAGCAATTAGCTTTTTCCAGACCTGTCTGAATCATTAACTTTTAAGGTGTTTTTTTGACTGATTAGCATGATTTTTACAAATTGAACCTGAATTACAATGTCATTTACATCAGGATATGCAAGGCTGATAATAAGTATCATCACATTTCTCTTTAGGGGTCTTACTTTAAAGTATCTCTTTCATGGTAACCAGCTAGTCTGCTTTATGCGGAACCCACCCTTATCTCTGCAACAGCGACTCTGTAGCCACTGCTAACCACACAGTCCTGTTATTTACCCGTGTCTGCCAAACTTGGTGCTAAAAATGGACATTTAATTTGGTTATAGTAATGGATGTTTTATGGCAAATAGAGCTTCAAGCTCTTTTACACGTCTATCTGTATTACTGTCATTAGGTTGCTAACTCAGAACATTGTATCCCATTCCTATTAAGACGCTCAATATTTTCTCTTCTCTCTTTTTTGTCCACTCCTGTTCATGCTGAGATGTATACCCAGTTAAAAATGGAGAGGGTATCTATGCAATCCTGCAAAAGAGATGTTTTTATGGACCATACCTGAAAGAGAACAAAAGCTCTACTAGTAGTAAGTAACTTTGCTATACCGAGTACGCATGTGTTTAGGGACACACGCATGTGCCTAGGGACACACGCATGTGCCTAGGCACACCTGGGCTACCAAGTTGCACAAGACCCTGAGCTAAGCTCAGCCTTACAAGAGTAAGGGAAGTTTGGTACGAGCATTTTCGTGCATCTCGTACCATTACTCTGGAGTAACCCCTGTATTTTTATGATTGTGAAATGGCTAATGAACCCATGGTTAGCAAGCACGAGTTAATTTATCATTAGCCTTTTCATAAGTGGTCTTTGTCAAGGAAGATGACTTGCACCTAATTCTGAAAAAAAAAAATATCATAGTTTGGAAAAATTTAAAAAGTAGGGTAAATTTAAATCCAGTGAGGTTAATTTAAATGTGTGCAGTGTTTATGATTTAGGGAAAATTCAGTGCTTGCCCAGTATTTGTTTTAATAAGAGTTTGCAGTCGCACAAACCACTCTTGGGATTTCGAATGAGTGATGCACATTTATTAAATATTTACCCAGTATTTTCATTGAGAAAAAAAAAATTCTCTTATCTGGAAAGTGGTTGAAATGTGTTGTGAATCGCCTGTCTGTTATAAAGAACAGATTGTGGAAACACAAATAATACTGGAGCCGATTGTAAATAAATCAGAAACAGGCAACCACCTTTGTGTTCCAAAGATTAGGGATAATGGGAGTTGTATTACACAGCAGTCAGGGTGCTGGATTGTGTATAACTGGCATGGACTGGCATTTCATGTTTCAAAGCGCCAGAAATTACTTATTGGCTATGACTTGTTCTCTTTTCAAGCACAAATTGTTAGAAATACAGTGAAAAGATGTGCAGAAAGACCAGTCTGTTATAGTAATAACAAAATACCAAAATGTCCCATCACACTGTCAAGACAAAGTCTGGTATCAACGTTTTTTCACTAGCCCTAAGCACACAAAGCTTCCAGATCACATAAGAAATTGGGTAGTTAAGCTGTGACATGGCTGAGGACACGCTGCGTGGAAGCACATAGAATAACTATGTTCCTATATGGCTCCGTTACGTTGGAGTATTATACGACATAAAGCATAATGAAGTTGGTCACCGTGGATCTCAGAACGTCTAAGAATTGTTAAAAAAAGTCACGACTCTCGTTTGATGAGAAATGCGTAAATATATCCTCAAAATGAACATCTTATTTTTGTTCTGCCCCTTTATGACTCTGGAGTATATTCTGTTAATTGTAAACCACTGACACAGATTTGACAAGGAAATTGCATCTCTTCTTCATCCTCTGCATATATTCATACAATTAGCTAGCTTTGAACCAGTATTGATGGCTTATTTAAGGATTAGTCAGTGATCAATGCCCTCCTCCTGTTGGATACTTACTTCCCAACAACTAGGATGGTCACTGAGACATTGAATACATGGAATGTAAAAGGATTCTGCAAATACGTGGTAGGTCGTTAAATCGCACTAAGCATTCACAATAAGAGTCATTAACAGCTATTACACCCATTTTCTATGCCCCGGTGAATTTTACATGTCCTCATTTTTTATTGTACTTGTACTTTACAACATTTTTATTCCAAGCCATTCTGTGTTCGAGAATAAAGTGATGTTCATTAAAATGGAACTATGAAATATGGAGGAAAAGCTAAAAATACTAGATAGAAGAGAATTCTAATATCCTTCAACCCGAGAGTTGAAAAAGTCCCTGATGTTGGTTTGCAAACCTTCCAGAATATAAATACAAATCTAGAACACATACAAATGTGTTCCCAGGCAGCTACTGAACAAGGATCCAATTGTCTTGACGTTAAATGTTGCATTTTCCAAAGGATAACCTAGACAGCATATCAAAAACTGATCTGTTTTAGCATCATACTAAGAAAAAGCCTATTAAAAAATATTTTGAAAAAACACATTTCCTTGAAGGACCTACAGTAGTTAATCACCAGGGCAGGGATATGGAGATTTCTTGGTATCGGTGCTCTACTTCTTGTTTATAAAGACGTCTTCCTAGGACAGGGTAAGTAAATGAACTTGACGCAACAGCAGGATAGAAATATTTTTATTCCGATCGCCCAAATATTGAATCCAAGCTATCCGGAGATGAGAAACTGAACGCTATGGATACCAGACGTCCTACAGCACAAAAGCCTATTAAACAGCCTCAGGCTGTTAATGAAAGTGGGCCAAATATTTTTTAACAAGGGCCCCAGAGTGACATTTAACAAATAACAGCTATTGCACATCCGTGTGTGTGCGCAGTTTAAAGTGTAGCAAAATGGCCACACGCCAACAAATGTTACCGTCACCTGGGACCTCATTAGGGACTCAAAGTCTCAACATGTCATTCCATATCAACAGACAACAACTCTGAAGAAGCAATATACTTGAGTGACAATTACTGGGCTTTTGTCGCTTAAACTGGTCGATTCATGTGCACAAATGTCATACACGGCAACGTGTAAGTCAAAAGCACCACAATACATATCAGAAACAGAATTTGAGTACAGAAAAGTAAAATATCAAAAATAAGTGAAGAAATGGTAATAACTTTACAAGAAGGCAAGCGAAGGGTCATTTTATATAGACACATTCTCACTTGTACAGAATGACATGAATGTTTAGTTGAAAAGTAATTGTTAATTTAGCTTAAATGTTTGTACTTTTTTTTTACACATTGAGTTGTGTAACGTCAATGCAAATACACCATATTATTATCAGAAAATATCAGAAATTGAAACGTTAGAAATTAAATGGCAGCTCTCTTATTTTGTTCTGTATTTGGTTTTATGTGATAATTTACCTTTACGACTAAGCTGTTGTTATTCTAAATTTCTTTATATTTTTTTCCCCTTTAAATACAACCTTGAGACGCATAATGTATTGGTCTTGTTTGTATTAGCATGAGTTTCAACAGTTATATACTTTTGAGTTCTGCTTCATTGAAATCGATTTTCTTTTGTGATTTTCATTACCGTAACACCAGAAGAAATATCTCCATGTAATGATTTTGTATTCTAAAACAGGACAGTGAAATTCCACTATTGGATATAGGCTAGTAGTTTTGTGGAATATCACTAAAAAGAATTATCACAAATAGTTGTTGGTAGAAACTTAAGATTTACAGCCAAATTTTGGATTCAGACTGAGTAAAACATAAAAGCCAATGCAGACATGGTTAATATATATATATATATATATATCATGTGACAAACCCTATAGCATGAGGGCCATACATGTCACTTTTAAGGGTCTTAAGCACAGTCCTCTAGGGCAATCAGAGTCAGGAACACCAGTGTTTAACGAAACAGCGCTTTATTTTAACAGCCTAAACCCCAAAACCAAATCATAAAACAAAAACCTAGCTCCCAATTGGAGCCCTCTCTAACTAAACTACGCTGGTGCAGACTGACCAGCCTAATCACCACTACCTCAACCTCCCAGCCAGACCCAGCTACGCCAGGCTCTGGAAAACCTCCCCCAGACAGCACACACAATGTCCAGGCAGGTATTGCCTCACTTGGCTCAGGGATTGTCTTCTTCAGGGCCTCTCCTTGCCCTGGGAGCACAGGGAACTTCCTCTTCCGCCAACAGTCTCTCTGACTATCAGGCTCCAGGGGTTTTTAATGTCCAGCACCTGTGCCTGATGCCAGCCTCATAGAAATCCCGGACCGGATCCTGTGGACTTCTTGCCTCATGGAAAAACCCGGCATGGAGTTTCCACAAAATGGGGAAATGGAGCATTGGCCCACCCTGCTCTCCAATTGCTCCACCCCACGGACCCATATGTATGATCTGGATAGCACCTGTACCCAAATACCACACTAAGCATCTCCCTGGGGTTTACACTGTCACAATATATATATATATATATATAATACTATTATATATATATATATATATATATTGTATCTATGGGCTGGATTCCAGTAAAATTAGATCAATTGGTATTTTGGGCATGTGCGCAGTGACTCTGAGTGGCAGTGAATGTAATGTGTGTGCATACTGACAAGGAGTAGATGTGGCTGGATGAATGCATCTTCTTGAAGCTTAGGAGATGGGCAGCAAGGAAAATGCAAGGGGCAGAGGAATCAGCAAAATCCCTCTATGCATTTGGAAGGGATAAATGAAAGGGGATATGCATTAAAGTGCACATGATGGCTGGAGCGTCTCTTTAATCCATCTCTATGTCTGTAAATTGTTAGGCACTTAGATGCATGGTTATCACATCAACACGTGCCATGGAAACTTATAAAGCCGTGTGGAGCTGCAACAAAAAACCTCCCCTGACTCAGGCAACATTCATTTTAGACTGCCTATTAAATAAGGGCAAACCAAACCTTGAACACCCAAAAAACACGTGTAAATATCCAAAGTGAAAAAAAGAAGAAAAAAGAAGAAGGAAGAAAAAAGAGAAAATACTTCCCTAATATATCACTGCTGCAACCCAAAAAACGCTCCTCTGGGCGTTCTCACACGAAACCAAACAGAAATCGGGGCGCATGTGTATATAGAAGAGAAAAAAAACCCTTATTAATAGTATAATATTGAGATAAAAAGTGAAAAATATATTAAATGTGTTGAAATGCACTCACAAACAATGTAAGTACAGGAGGCTCATCTGTAGTAAAAGCTGTTCTTTTATATTTAAACTTAAAAGTCCGGTATAGTTGATCCAAGAATATGCAGATAAATTTCTTCCGTATCTCGACGTGTTTCGCCACTCTTTGGGCTTCCTCAGGAGAATCAAATGAAGTAAATATAATCCGCAATGAAAGTCAATGATCATATGATCATTGACTTTCATTGCGGATTATATTTACTTCATTTGATTCTCCTGAGGAAGCCCAAAGAGTGGGGAAACGCGTCGAGATACGGAAGAAATTTATCTGCATATTCTTGGATCAACTATACCGGACTTTTAAGTTTAAATATCTATTTGAACTCAACCATTCTGTAAGTGCATTTTTACTTGCGCATCTGAGAGATAAGAAGTTATTGCACCATATGGTTGTTTTCTTTGTTTTATATTTTTAGAACTTTTAAGAATAAAAGAACAGCTTTTACTACAGATGAGCCTCCTGTACTTACATTGTTTGTGAGTGCATTTCACACATTTATATATTTTTCACTTTTATCTACAATATTATACTATTATATTTTTTTCTCTTCTATATACACATGCGCCCCGATTTCTGTTTGGTTATTAAATAAGGGTACAGAGTTGCTAGGCCCTTTGGGACCTTAGACCAACTGCAACTCATTGCTACTCTTTAACTGGGTAATGAGGGCTCTTCTAGACTTTGGAGCTTAAAGATTATGGGAAAACAAGCATCTATGTATGCCTTTACTGTCTGCTCAGTCTTAAAGTTGATTCTGTTTAGCAGGATCAGGAGATAAATGAACAGCTTCAGGGTGCACAGGCCTCAAATTCATCCCATTCATTTGTGCCAGAATCCTCCCGATCGTTTGACAGATAATACCACCAGACACACTAACCCGAACTCGAAAGCATAAAAGCAAACATTATAACCTGCCTGCACACAACTCTGTGCTAACGCTTTATTTTCATACACCACGATTTCAGTGTCAATCCGTGTATTTATTTTCATTATTGTTCAATAATCTGAGACGTTGCAGGAGAGCTAGACAATTTAATCACTGACTTCCCTAAGTGTTGGGAATGACCAGCACCAAAGATCATCTCCTCCGAGTAGTCCTGAACTACTCCAGTGCAATAGTTAAATCAGCTAGAACTAAAGTCTTCTCACATTAATTATGCATTATGCAGAGCAAACCAAGCTCTTCTTGGAGGAGAACCTCACTGGTGTTTAACCCTTCATAATGCATTGTGAAGTTGGGGAGGTGAAATCCAGTTCACCTTTAACCTCCCAGGTTGCATAGCTTTTAGGATCTCAGGGGTCTCTTCTGCATTATTTCATCTAAAGAGGAGACCTCAGAGATCAAAGCTTATGTAACTCTTCATATTTTTCTATGTTGTTAAAAGTTGAATCAGCTTCAACGAAAGACTTAATCTAATACAGCAATATAGATTTATGATATTATGTTAATAAATTAAATTCCCTGATATTTATCTCTAGTGTTAGCTCAGCTCTAGTGTACTAGAGCCCTTAACGATTACCCACAGCCATTTAACATAATTATTGGATTAATCATAATAAACTAGGCACACGTGTAGATTAAGGGAAAAATACATATTTCTAACATCTTTTATTATAAATTTCTTAGGTTTTTAGTGATACTGTCGAAAAAAAATGATAAAATGGTTTGTAACGCCACAAACATCCCAAGGAAATGTTTAAATGAAGTTAAGGCTACCAAATTCAATTTTTATGAGAAACAAAAGCATATGTTCTTCGCGCCTTAGGAAAGTCACTATTTCCATTGCTTTTGGATATTACATTAAAGCTCTGTGTCTCTGCTCCAGACATCTTTACTAAAAGATACTATTTACATTCACCTGATATATTTCTCTTTTGGGATTTGCACTGAAGACCACCACCCACATGATGAGTAGACAAAATGAATTACAGGTTTCATAAAAAAAACCTTGGCGAGTAAACCTTTCCATTTTCCCACTTGACAAGTATATGACTCCCTTGTGAAAAAGCCATGACAGGAGTAGCCTCGACTCTTGGGCTATGCCATGCCCAATTAACCCCTCAAATAAAACACAGACTCCAATGTGGGATGAAAAGGCCACAGGCCATTTATCAAAGTCATTGCCACGCAACCGGTGAACATAAAAGGTGCGTTAACACGACAATGACCCAAAACCATTTACAACTGAGCACCCATAAGCTTGCCAGGATCAACCGGGGCCAAACCATATACGTCACCTATGGGAGGGCATCCCGTGTAGCCCTGCCCCCATCCGAGGTTCCAGCAGGCCCAGGCCCAGGCAGGAACTCCCACTAACACTTTACCACCAGTGGCTATAACACCACATAACACCCCCCGGCTACCTGGCAATCTACCGCCCCCCGGCTGTGACAAAATGCCTAGAACAGAAACAGAGAAAATTAGTAAACATGAACACCAACCAGAAATATAGCAACAAGAAAACAGCTCACAATAATGGGAGGGAGGGTGGGACAAACACACGGGGTGCGCTGGCACAACAAAACAGCCCAGAACCCACCTTTACCTAACCTTATATACCCCCTTCACTTCCTCCCCCTCCCATCTGAACTTTACATGACCCCCTGCCCTAGCCCTGCTCCACATGCCTGTCAAGGCCCCCCTCTATTCTATGCAGACCCCGTGGGCATCAATACTTTATTGAAATCTAAAAAAAAAACGAATAAAAACAAGAATTCAACACTGAGATTGTACTTACCGACCGTAAAATCACATCTATCTATTTAGAAGCTTGTACTGTTTCCAGATACCAAACTGAACAGGACTTCTTAACCCGGGTAACACAGACTAAAGGGAACTCCTATTTGATAAAATTTACTTGACATTATACAGGGTTGAGCTGTTAATACTTCAACACAGGAACCTGGCCAATACTGTTAAGAGCCTAGTACTGCCAAAATCCCTATTGCTCATTTGCCCGTCTCATATCTTCGTAGAGCAGGAGTTAATAAAAACTATTAAAATGTTTTGGAGACCACAAAAATATAAACTATTAGTGTGTAGCAAATAACTGAGGGTGATGAGTAATATGGAGGTGCAATGGTGGTTTGTAGAGCTTAATATGGAATTGTATGAAGCCAACCTCTGGGGGATGGTTGAGAAGGTAGAAAACAACTCTTACACCTATACTTTGTAATTCAGAATTTTAAAAATATTTTTTCACACAATCTATTTTCCTTTGCAAATTACTTTTAAGATACTAATCAAAAGATACCTACAATTAGATGTGTGCAAACTGGCCATCTCTCACACTGGTCATAGGGCTGCATATGTAAAGATGCTGCCAATTCAGTGGTAGCTTGGGTTCTGTGTTGTAGACCACAAGTTGCATAAGTATTAAAAACTTAACCTCCGGCCACGTATATACAGACAGCAACCCCTGAAAGCAAATATTTGGTATTCGATTCTCTGGAAGGTGCTGCAAGCAGTTATGGTAATGAGGCACTTACAGTTTGATAAATATAGACGTATTGTGTTATTTTTTATTATTATTTCTGTTTTGCCTTGAATCTGCTTGTCCTTCTAATATTGGAGTGGTTACATTATAAATCTGCTTTCAAACCAAACATGATCTCAAATAATGATAAAACAATCAAGCATTTCTTGTCTGTATCAATCTAGTCAGGTATTGTAACAGAAACAAACAAATGGAACACAATATGACAAATTATGGTGTCATTGAGCTGTAGAGGAGGAGGTGGAGGCAGATAACCTTCATTAAGACATCACAAATTTCAAAGGATATTGGAAGAAGAAATATGTTCAAAACATGAAGATTAAAAACAAAGAAAATAATATTTTATGCAATTAGGAAATATTAATTCTTGAGATTTTTCCACTGTCAGGAACCATAAAATCAGCTAACTGGCCCCAGGTAATACGGCTGTTTAAGGCACGTGAGGGATCCTAACTGGAATATTTAATTTGAGTCACCTGGGGTCCTAGAAACTTAGAGGACATATATATATATATATATCATAATGAAGTATATGAGAAGAAGTATTTCAACAGCCACATTTCTTTTAGCATTACATTGCGGAAAAGCAAATGTCCAAAGCCATGATGTAGAACATGGATAAAAACTTAATTTGAAAACAATTATGATGCAAGCCTACACAGTCTATTTAATGCCCATTTCTTGATTACAAGCCGATCATTTGTGAATCTAAATTATTAAAACAGTGCTCATTCCACTTCATATATAATGGAGGAGAAAGAAAATCAAATTATTATTCCAGTGATTTCCTTAACCCAGTTTTCTGCCTTTTTCCTGAATTAACCCATCTGCTCCTCACCATACCCCAGGTGGCACATTGGCCACTAGTGTAACTAGCAGAGCAAGAGTAATATAGATGGAACCTATGTCCAGTATCTGAGTATACGTTTGTGTCTTTTTAGTTAAAACAGTGGAACAACTTTAAGTGTTCTAACTCACTGCAAATGTTCCTTGGCTCAACTCCCTCATGCTCTCTCTGCCAAGCAATATTCTTCTATTGGTGAAGTGGGACTAAACTAATAGGGTGAAATAATCATAGACATCAGGGCAAAACGCACACACCAGGGAAAGAAATTGTTTGGATTCAGCTTGCTTTGTACATTTGATTCTTTATCCTCTGTCTAGAAATGTTTTTGCCTCTCTTCACAGTGTCACTGGTGCACAGGTAACAACCAAAAGCTGGTTAAACATTCAAACCAGGCTTCTGTCACTCTGTGAATTATTTTTGCCAAAGAAAGTTGAGTTCCTGTTTCTCAAACTTGAAATGTGTTGTTCCACCTATTCTGCTGATTTTGACACTGGCGTATTGGAAGCATCATACTGTTGGTTACTATTTTGTTGCCAGGGACACTTAGCTGTCATTTCACACAAAAGCAAGCTCTGAAAGGTTTTTGTCATAGAAACTCAAAAGGCTTCTGTGTTTTTTTATGTGATTATACCTTTTTAGATCAAAGACTAGTATACATTTCTTTATACTTGGATTCTAGGTGAAGTATTTTTAAGGTCTGCAATGCATGTGTAAAGCAACACACCACCGAATCGCCCAGTGGAAGTTTCCTATTGAGTTTAATGTAGTTTTTCTCCAGTTGCAGTCTAGAATCCACAACCACATATTTGGGGTTCAGTTTAGGATGACCACATCAGCCGTGTTTTCTGGGACACATATAATGTTTACATATTGCTGCCTTGCAGTATGTGGGATAAGTAGACTCATGGAAAGGAACTAATTAGTCAGTTATACATCCTCCATACATGTACCCCTGTGTCCTGGAAAACATGGCTGACAGGGTCACCCTAATTCAGTTGCACACCTTGTTTAAATGGGGCATTAAATGAAGCGGCAGGGATTAAAGACCAAGTTTTCAAGAGGGTCTTTCCAGACAAGTACTGCATTCAGCCATGCATGGGTGGTATCACCGTACTCAGGGGATGTCGCTGGACACATATTGGTATTGTTTGACAGTGACATATACCAGGAGTGCTAAATTCATACTAAATGTGTGTGTGGAAAAGAAAACACCAAAAAATTACTTTGACTATGACTGGTAGTAGAACTAGTGCCTGGATAGGGTTAAAATACCAGTGTCCGAAATACCCTGGGGTGTCTATTTTTCAAACATATATGGTTTGATGGGTACAATAAAAAATTAGTTTTGTATCTTTCCAATGGTATCTTGAATGTACTTTCAAAAATATTCACTTTTGGCCTCAGATGTAATTAATTAGAGCATGATTAAATTATGTAACATAATAATGAACGGCACTAAGGTAAAATTGGGATCCTAACACCAGGAGAATATCCGAAAAGTGTTTACCCACTAGTAGATAAATTGACCAGTAAATATTCTGAAATTTCTTTAGGAGGCAGTGTTTTCTGTCTTTTCTCTAGAGAAGTTTCTTATGTAGGACACAAATGTATCACCTGAGTTTTATAAAAGTAACTGCTCCCCGACCTAACCTCACACCGAAGGACCAGAACGTGCTTATCTGAAATGTAGTCTGTGAAGTGGAAGACATGTTTTGTGCAGAATTCCAGTAACATAATAAACAGATAATCTGAAAACCTCTCCCATATCTCAGTTTATAAACAAGCAAACAGAAAAAAAAATACTTTGCCATGCAAAATTACAGTTCTGGTTCTTGATCATGCTGGTTTGGAAAAATATGCATCCAGCTCCTCGGCACCTACCTTCAACTCAAGGTCAGCGATTTTTTTAACTTTCTATCAATGTTGGGGTTTTTTTTTAGCTAAACACTAATCCTGATCTACAAATGCCTCTGGGAGGATTATGTTTATGTTTCCCACCATGGCATCCAAGTCAAGAGTCTAAAATTGCCAGCATTTTTATTTGATTACTCAGAAGCACAGTTCTACCATTTTAACAGTTTCTGCCAGTGGTTTTAAATGCCCATTGAAAATGTAATTCTCCCAGCTAGTGAGCGTTGGCTGCCGGAGAATTCTGTATGGAATTTCCATAAAAAAATGGTTAATAACAAAGTACAAATTTACCAGCTGTTCTCTGTTGAGTCGTGATCTGTGAGGTCCGTTCTGTACGTTGTAGTCATCTTCTGGCACTCTCCCCTTAAATGCCAAGCAGACTTTTACCCCTGAATGAATATATACAAGAAACTATTAATTGCACTTCTCTGCTGATAGTCTTTTTTTTTTCTTTTTCTTATAGCCCCCTCAGGTAAAAGCAAACAGTTTCTAATACAAAAAGCATTTCGTTAAAATAAACCCTAGATAGCCAGAAAAAAAGTATCTTTAAAGTACATCTAAAGTACGCCTGTCAAACTTAAAGAACAGACATTGCTAGGAAATGTATAGTTTGAAAGAGTGGTATGTGTTTCAGCTTAATCCTCTGGAACTACAACTTTTCTGACTCATGGGTTAACTAGTCTGCACTTGATGCACTATGAAGGGTGAGTGAATGCAGTGCATCTAATGTCAAATAAATGGGTATACTCTCATGTATAGGTGAGGTTTAACCCTTCCAGGGGTACTTTGGGTGAATTGAGGACACAACCCATTTGTTTTTCTTGTTGTGTATTGTGGTTTTGGCTGGTTGAAACACCAGAGGGGGGTTGCAGCTATTGTGATTAAGGGCACAGTGCACACATCCACAGTTTCACAATTACAGAAATACGGTAATCTTAGTAATACATGGTAATCTACAGACACTATCAAGCGAATAGTCTTTAAAGAGTCTGTTGTGTCAGGATGAATTGCGCTGACGTAATTACAGGGGTCGCAACTGCGACGGAACCCGTGCCTCCAGAACGGGAGGTATATATATATGTGTTTGTATGAATGGATGTGTACATGCAGGTGTACTTGTGTGTGTGAGCATGGGACTGTACTGGTGCGTGTGTAAGCATGCATGTGTACTCGAATGTGTGTGTGTGAGCATGCATGTGTAATTGTGTGTGTGAGTATGGATGTAGTACACTTGGTGTGTGTGTGTGTGTGTGTGAACAGGGATGTATAATTGTGTGTGTGTGAACAGGGATGTGCAACTGTGTGAGCATGTATGTCTAGGTGTTTGTGAGCAAGTATGTGTAAATGGGGTGAGATTGAGTGTATGTTAGTGAGTATGAGTAAGCGTGTGTAGTTTGTATAAGTGTGTTTACATTTGTTGTATGTTGGAAAGGGAAGAAAATGTCAAAGAAGGCACAGACAAGTTGTTTGCGGGCAATTATGACACAGACTAGCTGTTTAAGTTGGAGGCCTCGGGGCACCCGGGCTATGTGATTTCTAGTTACGAGGTCATGAAGTTTTATCACAGTGGCAAATGGCTTCAATATTCTATTTAGACAGATTTAAGGGTCTGGGAGAAGACCACCATACGCTCAGCGGTATTCTACCCTCTAATGATACTGATGTTAAGCAGGTATGGAGTCCAGCGGCTGGGTGAGCAAGGTGGCTGGAACAACAGAATAGTAAGTGTAGTCAGGCAAGCCAAAGTCATCGGGTAGGAGAAGGCAGCAAAGTCAATTTGGAATTGACAAAATTATCACCCTCGCTATATTAAAGAAAATGTTTTTTTTTTTAAAAAAGCCTATTAACCAATTGCCCCTCTCATCCTCTGCTCCGTGCAGAAAAATACTTTACCGTTTGTACATGAAATTACATGTGAATTTAAATAGGGCTAAAGTGACATTTAAATTGGTCTGCACTATATATACAAATGATTCATTTTAAGCAGCTATAAGGCTCCATCTACAGCATTATTCTAGTGCGTTGTGAAAATATGTATGACAAAACTCTCACATGTTAGCCACATGGGACTAACATCTGTCAGCATTAGCTGATGTAAATACTACAATAATGGATTAAATAAAATGTATTTATTTTATAACATATCTCCCTTCGTGTTTTTCAGATTCCGTGGTGCATTGATGCTTACCAGCCCCAGCATTTTGCAACAAATGCATTTTGCCTAGTTATTATTCATGTGCACATAATAAATATTTTGTGCTTTATTGTATGACATTGGCAAAAGCTATGGGGAAAAAAGCTTTTCATTTTAAGAAGCTAAGTGGCTACTATAGGTGGCCCCATCATTCACAATTCATTTTTAAAAAATAGAATTTTAAAAATAAAATATTTTTTGTTGAAATGTCTACAAACGCTTTCCATTTCGGATGACAATAAAGGAATATTATTTCTTTAGTTCTTCTCGCCCCAAATAGCTGGGGTTGGAAGTGGGTAGTTATTGTCGGCTTTTTGCAGGGATGGTTTTAATCTTGAATTGTGAAAATAATAATGGTGGTCAGCAAACAGGACACAATAAAGGAATAATAAAAGTAAATAATAACAGTAATACTGCCCAAGGACTGTAGCCATCTTAAAACACTCGCTCTGATGTCCGGTTACTAATAAAAAAATCAGAAAGGGGAGCCAAACCTTAAGGGGAAAAAATGTGTGCTGTGGTAAAGTATGTCAAAAATAAATGACTGTGCCACTTCAAAAATGCATTCACAGGCATAGTGGAGATATAATAAAAAATCTTCACATCCACATCAAGGGGTCTTAGAATTCAGTTCTTAAAAGAAAAGACGGAATACCATAAAGTGTAATACTATAAAAATACATTTTGTCCCTTAAGATTTTGTGACCCTTTATGATATTTTATTTAATCTTTAATTGTTGCCAAAATGGCTTCTGCTTACACAAGCGAAATGCAACCTAGAGATCTTAGACTACTAATACTGCCATCACAGCCATTGCCCAACCGAAGTCCAGCAACTACTGAACTTCAATATGATTGACCAGTTCTGATCATATACCAAAAAAGGGGGCAAGCATGGATTGGAAAATGTGTTTTGATCAACAAACCTTATTTTAAGTAGATACATTGGAAAGTGTCCCTGTGAAAATGTAAAAAGAAATAAAGAAAAAGTGCAATACAGTTGCTAGTTGTATGGATAACACACTCTATAGAGAATTTTATGGCAAGACAGGAGGCTTCATATTTGCATCATCTTCTTTACTAAAACCTCCAGCAGCAAAGAAATAGTTAATAACAGAAAAACAAGCAACCAATCAGAAGGCCCACAGACCACTCCACTTCCTCTTCTTTGCTGCTAGCCTCCAGGTGAGCACCCTCTTTACTATTGTGCTTATTTGGGGTTTATTTCATTAAAATACCTATTGTTGGGGTTTCTTATCCTATTTTTGTTATGGTATTTATATATATATGTCTGTTTTAGGGCTGTAACTGACTATTATTTTTATAATTGATTAGTTGGCCGATTATTTATTCGATTAATCGGATAAAAAAGAAATGTAAATGTCTCATTTATTTAAAATAATTTAATAAGCAAACAGGATGTTAAAAACAAACAGCAGAATAAAAAAAATGCATTTCTTTTTTCCCCAACCTGCCTCCCAGTTATGCTCATTTGAGCCCAGGCTTGCCACATTGCCTCCCAGATATGCCTTATACCCCCAGATATGCCACTCCGCCCTTCCCACATATGCCTTATATACCCTATATGCCTTATACCCCTGATATGCCACTGTGCCCCCATATATGCTTTATACCCCCATATGCCATAGTGCCCTCTAATATGCCTTATACCCCAGATATGCCACTCGGCCCCCTCAAATATGCCACTCTGCCCCCAATATGCCTTATAACCCCCTATATGCCACTCTGCCCCGGCCATATGCCTTTTACCCCCATAATGCCCCTCTCTCCCCCAAATATGCCACTGTGCCCCCAAATATGCCTTATAACCCCATATATACCACTGTGCCCTTGATATGCCCCCACACTTACCCGGTAAGCGTCTGCACAGACAACCTCTGCTTCTGGCCAGCACTTTCGCGGGAGCTTCTATGACTGAGCACTGGAAAGTAATGTGACACCCGTGCTCCATCACAGAAGCCCCAGTGGAAGTGCCGGCAGTAGTGGAGGATGTCTGCGTGCATCGCACAGACGCCCAATGGCCGCCAGAGAGAAGGATCTGGGTCCCCTTTAGCGCTGCGGGGGATCTTGAGCTTAGTGTTATTATCTGACTTGAGGTTGGATTATAAAACTAGGGGTATTTTTCAGAGCATTCAACTA
>VKOC01000853.1:0-90722 GCA_009364415.1 Spea multiplicata | reverse complement strand
AGACCCCATACTGCTGGCAGCATCAATACACAAGGGGGGGCAGCTAGCCAGGTTTCAGCATGTACTGGCTGACTTGGCATGATAGGAGTGTGATTGCTAACAGCAATCAAAGTCCCATGATGCCTAGGTTCCAGCACTTACACATCCAACCAGTAAATCCTGGAACCTAGGCATGATGGGACTGTGATTGCCGTTAGCAATCACACTCCTATCATGCCAAGTCAGCCAGTACATGCTGGTACAGGGTGGCTGTGATGTGCAGACCCCATACTGCTGGCAGCATCAATACACAAGGGGGGGCAGCTAGCCAGGTTTCAGCATGTACTGGCTGACTTGGCATGATAGGAGTTGATTGCTAACAGCAATCAAAGTCCCTTCATGCCTAGGTTCCAGCACTTACACATCCAACCAGTAAATCCTGGAACCTAGGCATGATGGGACTGTGATTGCTGTTAGCAATCACACTCCTATCATGCCAAGTCAGCCAGTACATGCTGGTACAGGGTGGCTGTGATGTAAAGACCCCATACTGCTGGCAGCATCAATACACAAGGGGGGGCAGCTAGCCAGGTTTCAGCATGTACTGGCTGGCTTGGCATGATAGGAGTGTGATTGCTAACAGCAATCAAAGTCCCATCATGCCTAGGTTCCAGCACTTACACATCCAACCAGTAAATCCTGGAACCTAGGCATGATGGGACTGTGATTGCCGTTAGCAATCACACTCCTATCATGCCAAGTCAGCCAGTACATGCTGGTACAGGGTGGCTGTGATGTGCAGACCCCATACTGCTGGCAGCATCAATACACAAGGGGGGGACGGGCAGCTAGCCAGGTTTCAGCATGTACTGGCTGGCTTGGCATGATAGGAGTGTGATTGCTAACAGCAATCAAAGTCCCATCATGCCTAGGTTCCAGCACTTACACATCCAACCAGTAAATCCTGGAACCTAGGCATGATGGGACTGTGATTGCTGTTAGCAATCACACTCCTATCATGCCAAGTCAGCCAGTACATGCTGGTACTGGCTTACACAGCACTTACACACACTCATTCAAACACCCTCCCCACCCCCTTACCTGCACTGCAGCTCCTCGATGACTTCAGCAAGACTTCAGCAGGGGGCGCGGCCTCCCTCTGCATTCTCGGCTAGCTTCCGCTTCCTGTAAGCAGCACAGAAGACCCTCCCACAGGTAAGTAGCAGGGCTCGAGGTGCGGCCCGCGTAAGATCGGTTGCCTTGGCTGCCGATCTTACGCGGGCTGCATCCTCTCTCTCCTCCACATAAAAAAATAATTAATAAAAAAAAAGAAAGACGGGATTTAAAGTCGCATTGCGACTTTATTCGAAATTCGGCAGGGGGGCAACAGGGGGCAAGGATTAAACCTAGGGGGGCAATTGCCCCCCCTTGCCCCCCTGTAGCGACGCCACTGATGAAACATATTAGAAAATGACATGGCAAATCACATAATGTTAATTGTAAGTCAATAGAGAGCCAGCACCTTATATCCTCCTTTTGTTAAGAGATAATTACATCTTAGTATCTACTATCTAGAGATATGTTGATGAGTTTATTTAGAAGCAACTCAACTCAACATCTATCTACCTATCTATCCAATGTAGATAAAAAAAACATAGAACATTCAAGTGTTAAGCACACAACCAGAAGCCCTTGATTAGGGCATGTCAGTCTCTCAAATATAAACAATTGTCAGCTTAAGATCTTACCTGTGCAGAAGGAAAAAGGATATCTCTCTCCCTAGAGAAAAAGATTTCCCTTGATTCCTGAGGTTTATACACCAATCTAAAAGGGAATGGAGCAATTCTGAGGATAACAAAGTCTGGAGCAAACTCATTCCCATCCTGATTTGGTGACATGAGAGCATCCCGGCTGGTATTTTTACCTCCCGAAGATTTCATTTGACCTATTATTAGAACAATTTAGGTGCCAACATTAGTGACTATATAGTATCTGTGATGGGCTATTTAAACATATAAGGAACCTATAAGGCATCAAAACATATAAGGAACTGTATGTGCCATATGAACCATGGAGCATACAAGGAACAAGCTGGATTAGCACACAAAGCTACACAAACAAAGGCTTGAAGACATGGGGTTTAAATAGAAAAATCCTGGCACAAAGTGACATCACCAGGAGGTCAAACCAGAGTAACTAAAAAAAAAAAGCAGTGAGGGATGTCACGCTTGCGCATGGAATGTCGGAAGTTTATACTCAAGGCCCTGTCTCACAGACAGAAAAATATAGTTATATTTTCAGTCCCATTATATTAAATAAGCATCAGGCGCATATGCCTGATTTAATTAGCCAACACTTTGTTTTCACTGTGATTTCTTTTTATGTCTATTTAAATCATAGACAGTTGCTTATTTTCTTGCAAATTTTTCCCACAGAATTGGGAATTTAGAATTTTTAATTGAGGTATTACCATAAAATTTATATTTACATAATTTCACATTAAATTTGACCTTAAAATTAGAATTTTAAAAATGAATGGGTTCATAAAATTATCATTCCTAATACAATAAGCTATTAAAGTTTCATAGTTCATAAAAAAATGCTGTTAACATTAGGCTGTGTAATGTAAGTATGATTCCAATTATTTAATTTTATACTTTAAATCTCTGCCAGGAAAAATTAAACGACTAGCACAAATATAACTTTGGGGCTAGCCCAAATTACCTGCAATAATATAACAGACATATATTTCATAAATAATAATGCAACTTTATAAAAATGGAAACCAGGTAATTGTAACAGTAAGACTTGATTAATTTGTATTTATATATTGATGACTGTGGCAGCTTAGGTGGCAGGAAGCCTTTAAAGTCAATTGTAAGAGTCATAATAGTCAATTCTTTAATAAAAATACAGTCCCCTATCCTCTCTCTGTTGTGTAGAATGTTTCAATGTAAGCATTCCCCAGAGGTCCTTGGCTACGTTCTCTTTAATGTGATTACATGGATGGATGCTGCCATGGTTCGATCCCGAACACTCTTTGCCACACTGATACCCGGAACATTGCTAATTTACATGGTGAATGATCTAACACAAAAAAATAATAAAAAACAATAGCAAATAGATTAGTAGGTGATTAGGTAATTAGTAGTTTCACATATGGAACATATACACTTTATGGACAAAAGTATTGGCACACCTGACCAGGAACTTTGATGACATTGCATTCTAAATACATTAATACCGTATTTGCTCGATTATAAGACGACCCTGATTATAAAATCTAAATATTAATTTAGGAAAAAAAGGAGACAGGAGGATCCAGGTCCCCTGCAGCTCTGTGGGGGATCTGGATCTTAGTCGTCTCATAGTCAGACCTCTGTGCCCATTCATCTAGTAGAGCACTTGTTGGACTAATGTTGGACGAGAAGGCCTGGCTTGCTATCTCTGTTCCAGTTCATCCCAAAGGTTTTCGATGGGGTTAAGGTCAGGGCTCTGTGTAGGCCAGTCATGTTCTTCCACCACTGGGGCACAGTCATGCCTTTCCCCAACTGTTCCTACAAACATATCAGCATGTCCACCCACCAACATCACTGGGTCCACCGATCTCTCTGGGTCCTCTCACCGATGTCACTGAGTCTGTCTACTGATGTCAAAAGGCTCCAGGCAGCCAGAGCCCAGAAGTTCTCAGCCATGGTAACGATCACGTGTCCCAATAATGTTGTCCATATAGTGTAGGGGAGAACAATCAGAACATTATGGAGGGTCAAAGCAAACCAGCAGAACAGTTAAGTGGTAGGACAAAAATTGGTCTCAATATGTTAATTGATACAAAATATTCTAGAAAACAGAATACCGATTGATTCTAATTATTTTCGGGACTAAAATAAAAACAGACATAGTGCCAAAAGCAGTACCAGTAGTTTATTTTAAAATATATAGGAAATGATTAGGACCCTTCTGTTACACTCGTCTCATAAACCTATCCCCCCAGCCCTCTGTACATTCTAAAATCAAATTAATTTGGTTGTTTCCTGACAGATTTCAGGTACAAACCTAGCCTCATGTCTAAGCACACAACTTAATGAGCACCTCCATATCAATTACTTCCAAAGTTCTCTCTCCCAAAGTTTATGGGATTAGGTAACTAGTTTCTAAACTCCAAAAAGCCTAACCATACAGTAGCAGTGGTAAAGAATGATGACTATATTGCTTAAACATAAAGTTTATTCACATAAAGTTTAGTCAAGACGGAAAGTGGTTTGTGCCAAACATTTATTAGTTGTGCTGCTGTAGTACCGTATTTGCTCGATTATAAGACAAGGTTTTTTCCAGGGGTTGTCTTATAATCAGACCTCAAATAGGTCTGACTAAGATCCAGATCCCCCACAGCGCTGCAGGGGACCTGGATCCTCCTGTCCTGTGCCCCCCCCCCCAACTTACCAGTGCTTCTGAGTCCCTGGTGTGTAGCCGGGGCAGCGGGTAGACGTGATTCGCGTAGACAACTTCCGCTGCAGCCGGAAGGAGGTGCGGTTAGCTGTGGGGGTTGTCTGCGCCCATGGCGCAGACCTTACCCGGCTGTCAGAGATCAGAGTTTCCCGCACCTGTGCGGGGAATTCTCTCTTGCAGTCGGAGGGTGTATATGCGATGGACGCAGAGAACCCCCGATGCTAACCGCACCTCCTTCCGGCTGCAGCGGAAGTTACCTACACAACGTCTACCTGCTGCCCGGAAAACACACCGGGAGTCAGAAGCACCGGTAAGTTTGGGGGCTGTTAAATGGGGGGCATAAGGTATTTCTGTAGGCAGAGTGCTCTGTGAAATGCCTTTTAACCCCCTTAATGCCACTCTGCCTCCAGAAATGCCTTTTAACCCTCTATACGCCATTCTGCCTCCTGAAATGCCTTATACCTCCCTATATGCCACTTTGCCCCATAATATGCCTTTTAACCCCCTAAATGCCGGAGTGGCATATAGGATATAAGGCATTTCTGGAGGCAGAGTGGTACATACAGGGTCAAAAGGCACAGTGGCATATAGAGGGTTAAAAGGCATTGTGACGGATCGTCCTGTGCCCCAGACTGGACACATCCGCCCGCTCTGTATGTAGGCCTCCCAGAAAAAGATCTTCACAAACTGCAGTTGGCTCAGAACGCAGCTGCCAGACTATTAACAAATCAACCCCGCTCTTGCCATATTACGCCTATTTTACAGTCTCTCCATTGGCTTCCTATCAAATGGAGAATTCACTTTAAGATAGGTGTGTTGTCATTTAAAGCCTTAAAGGACCAGGGACCCTGTTACCTGAAAGAGCTATTAACACCCTACATCCCTGCTCGCCACCTCCGATCAACACATATGTCTCTTCTCTCATTACTCAAGGTACGCACAAAATCCGGCTCCAACGCATTCTGCCATGCTGCTCCCACATTATGGAACTCTCTACCACTTTCAATCAGAGAGGCTCCATCTTTAGAGACTTTTAAAAAAAGACTTAAAACCCATCTTTTCTCCCAATCCTTCAGATAATTCACTCTTTCTCGTATGCATATACCTGTAAAGTGCTTTGAGTCCCACTGGGAGAAAAGCGCTATATAAATACTTGTTGTTGTTGTTGTTGTTGTTGTTGTCAGCTCCTTCCCTCTCCCAGTAAGCAGACACGCTGTGGCTGTCCGAAGAAAGCAGTCACAGACCAGCACTTCCCTCAATCATGAGACAGAACTTCATGCTTTGAGGTTAAAACAGAACTCTCTTTATTACAAACACACAGAACTTATATACAATGTCCATTCACTGTGCACCGAACCCAACCCCCAATTCTATCAGCCACATCCCCTCACAAATCCCATCAGTATACAGGGGATGTATCAGGTGAGGGGATTAAGGGATACAATGGGTTCCCCCACCTGTGTTATCCCCCCTGTAGTGCGGGTGCCGTCTGGGCAGACAGGGCTGTGTTGCTGATTAAGAGCCCCAGCCAGATTATAGGATCGTCTCTTCAACCAGGGTACACATAAATATAATAATAATAACAGTGAAGATCAGACAGAGTTCTTCACAGGCATATCATGGGGCACAGTGGTATTTAGAGGGTTAAAAGGCATATCATGGGGCACA
Source organism: Spea multiplicata (assembly GCA_009364415.1). Taxonomy (NCBI): domain Eukaryota; kingdom Metazoa; phylum Chordata; class Amphibia; order Anura; family Pelobatidae; genus Spea; species Spea multiplicata. The sequence goes on along the minus strand of VKOC01000853.1, from coordinate 84,626 downwards.
GTGGCATATAGGGGGTATAAGGCATTTCTGGGGCAGAGTGGCAAGCCTGGGGGACAGATGTGCAATAGAGGGAGGGGGGCAGGTTGGAAAATAAAAGGAAATAAAAACAAAATATTTTTCTCAATCATAGCTTTTATTAAAAAAAATAGTTTACATGAATTAACATTTACCGGTAAAACTTTTTTTCCTATAGGGTCGACTTATATTCAGGCTTTTTCTTTTTTTCCTAAATTAATATAAACATTTTGGGGGGTCGTACGGTAATTCACCTCTTACCACTTTTAGGGAACTAAACAATAAACATACCTCAAGTAGTAGGCAATAAATATGAATGTTTTTATCACAAATTAATGGCTTATGTCACATTGGCTTATGCCATTATGGGGGATTTACCTTTATCCAGGGTTACTGTAGTCTCTAACTAAATAGGAATCCATTTACTCCTGTAGGATATAAATGTTGATCACCATGCATTTCCCTTAAACAGCTTACTGATAAAATAGGATATCTTTACTTTTAACATCCAGGACTCTAAAGTCCCAGCAGGGAGTTGCTACACTCTTGTGATCAGTAGAAGCATTTGGCATTAGAGTTTTAAGCATACTCTGCAGTTGCTGCGTCTGCATATTATATTCTCATTGGATATAAATTATATATACAGAAAAATAAAATCACTGAGCAGCATATAACCAAAAAAGGTCATTATTTGGTGTAGTCGCATATGGGAGATCTGTAGTAAAAGTTTAATGAACTGTAAAGAATATGCATCATGTCATACTGAAAGAAACTACTGTATCCATTTGATTTTTTTCTGCAGTAAGCAGAATGCAATATTGACAACTGCTGTATACAGTGATACCTTTTTGGTAGAAATTACAAAACTGAAATGCTCCCTCAGCATGATTTTATTCCTAGAAGAAAATGCCATTTTGTTAGATGCTGACAAATTTTAATGCTCAATAAAGATACAAAAGGCTGGGCTCACGATGAATCCCATTTCATGTTAATTAAGAATAAACTGAACAATACAGAGGCTCACAGGATATGTAAAGTCTGTCCAAGCAGAGAGAAATTTGGCAGAACAGTGGAAACAGATATGTCCCCAAAGCATAGTTCTGTTCCACAAAACAAGATGCACATGTTCGCTACACTAACATTATGCTATTAAAAATTCTAGACCTAATTGCCTAAAATTTGTCATTTGAAACAGAATTGCTGAGTATGGTTATGGCAGTCACTGGGAATTAAGTATCCACCCTGGCTCGTGAGGTTAGACATATACAAAAAGATAAGCTCTTGTCTTGTCTTGATCTCATATTTTTTATTATTAAAAGCACACTCTAGCTCTCATTTGCACTTTAATGCATATCATGAATGCATGTTACTACACTATATGACCAAAAGTATGTGGACACCATTCCTAAATAATGAGTAGGTAGTGCAGCCACACCCATTGCTAACAGGTGTATAAAATTAAGCACATAGACATGCCATTTACACATATATTAACCGTGAGTTGTACCGAAGAGTTCAGTGCCATATGATGTTGTCTTTACACAAGTCAGTTTGTATGTTTATTATCTGCCCCAGCCAACTGTAAGGGCTATTATTGTTATAATTGGTCTAGGAGTTACAACTGCTCAGCAATGACGCGCTAGACCACGCACACTTGCAGAGAGGGGGGCACCGAGTGCTAAAGCCCTTAGCACATAAAAATTGTCTGTCCTCTGTAGCATTACACAGTACAGAGTCCCAAACTCCCTCTGGAAGCATCTGGAAATAACATAAGCACAATGGAGTATCAGCACAGTGGAGTATCATAATATGAGTTTTCAATCAGCTGCTTACAAGCCGAAGATCACTATGTGCAATGACAAGTGTCTTCTGAAGTGGTGTAAGGCACACCGTCACTGGACTGTGGAAAAGTAAAAATGTGTTCTCAACACATCCTAGTTCATAGTTCACCGTCTGATTGGCGAATCTGGGTTTGGCGGATGCCAGGAGAACGATACATATTGTAAAGTTTGGTAGTGAAGGCATATTGGTCTGGGGCTGTTTTTTAGGGTTCAGGCTAGGCCCCTTAGTTGAAATGAAGGATAATGTTAACGCTGCAGCTACAACTTTGTGGCGCCAGTTTCCAAAAAGCTCTTTCCTGTTCCAATTTGACTGTGCCGCTGTGCACAAAGCCATATTCAGAAACACATGATTTGATGGGATTAGTGTGGAGGCTCCAGTGGCCTGCACAGAGCACTTAACCCCATTGAGAACATTTGGGATGAATTGTGAGCCAGGGCTTCTTGTCCAATATTAGTGCATGACCTCACATATGCTCTTTTGGTTGAATAAGCACAAAGCCTTCCCAGGGAGGAGGGCAACTCCATATTAATTCCCATGGTTTTGTAATGGGTGCCTAACACCTTATATAGGTGTGATAGCCAGGTGGCCATACAGGACATCCCATTTTTGTGCGTATGGGGGTGCGTAGCTGCAGACCAGTCAGGGTGTCCGTGCTGACCCCTGTCCACTGCTGAAAGCTCCTCCAATACAACCTCAGACAAACAACAACACATGACATATTATACCGTGTCATGATTTATCTAACAAAAATAAAGGCTAAAATGAAGAAGCCGTGTGTGAAAAGCTAAGTACGCCCTTACTGCTTCCATAGGAATTAAGATTCTAAGTATTGCCCATCAGCGAGTGTGACCACCTTTAAAAAAGCCAAAGTTTTAGCTGTAGAACTATTGAGTTTAAAGAGGTTGTACCTTTTTTTCACGCAACTGTGTATGACATGATATATACCTTTTATATAAATGCATAAAATGTATATAAGCTACTTACAGGGACTGCATCAGACATTTTTCTATTTTTTTGTGACAAAAATAGGCATTTGACTGTGCTTACACACAATGGGTTTTAGTTGTTTATTAAATACTCTAACTTGTAGACAACACAAAAAATCATTAGGGGTGGTCATTAGTCAATTCTTTTAATTTTTGCAATTTTGTGGAAATTCAGTTCTGGACCAAGTAGTTGGATGTGTCTGTCTGCCAGTGCTTGCCCTATAGCCTACCCTGTGCCTCTCCTTCCCTTTTTGTAGCATGGAGGGAGGTTCAGTCATTTAGCTGGGTGTGTCTGTCTGCAAGTGTCTGGTCTCCTGTGTGCACTGTGTTGCACACATACAGTGGAATGGTAGCTGTGGAATGGACCTAGGATAAAACCAGCCTTAATACTTTAATGACATGTTGCTATCTGTTGAATACACAGGGACGCCCACTTAACATACAATAAAGCACTGGAATGGCCACAAAAGCGTAAATAAATACAAACAGGAGGCACTATCTGGCATTTGTATGATGTATTCAGTGGCTATTCCGTTCCTGTGCCATTACTTGAGCCCTGTCTCCTATTTTCTGCCTTGACTTGTGTCTTGTCTGCTCTGATCCTCTACTCTGCTACACTTTATACACTTTGGCAGAAGCATTTCTTTTTAAACTGGAGGAGGTTTTCATGTGCCTTGATTTTAGACAAATATCTATAAAACAAGAGTTTTACAAAACATTTGACTAATAAACAAGGTACGAACAAGGATGCCACCTGCTGCTTACTGATTCGTGCATTATCAGATTTCACAGTGCTGTACGACCTTCTACAACAGTTATTGTTTTTACTGCAGAATTCATCCTCTGTCTCTTCTAACCCTACTCTCACCACTACTTTAAAATTGTAAAAACGTAAATATAAATAATCTTTTAACAAACAAAATCTTTCCTTTTCCACATTATTAGAATATATCATAATGTTGATTGATTGATAACAATTTTTCTTATTATTTAAATTTATTTATTCTGCCAGGATTAAGTCAACAGAGGATCACCTAGCTTTAACACAAGATAGTATAAAAAACAGTATAGAGGTAACTCTCTATAGTGTACTTAGCACTCTGTTTTTTTCACCCCAGTAGTAAACTTGCCCTCTTGTGTTTGTAGAACATTCTGTTTATAGTATGAGTAGTCTGTCAGTAGAGGACAAACAGCACACTCAAAAATGTGGTAATCAGTGTGTATTATATTCAAAGGAATGTATTATTGTCTTCTATGTAGCCTTTGGAGACCTCCATCAGAGAAACAAATCAATACATCAAACAAGCTATAAAAATATTCTGAAGCATTTTGTTTCATACTGCATATTTGAACATCAAACAAAATTGCGACGAGTTACAAATGTTTCATCTTACAATGTCCTTGCAGTTATGCATAATTAAATGGCATGCTTAACTCACACACATTGGAATACACCTGTTTTCTATTCTATTTCTGTGACCTTGATATAAATGAAGTCTTGAAAATAGAAAAACACAGGTATATGCACATGCATGTTCTCATTATTACAGACACATGGAAATTAAATAGCACTGCACATTAGACTTGTGCGTTCCTTTTTGTGCAAACATTAATTTTTTTATGAAAATTACTTGTTTTGTGCATTTGTATGAATCAATGATAACGAGGCCAATCTCCACACGAAACTGATAAAAATGAACTACAGGCGAAGCAGGAACCCAGTGTAGTCACATCAATGTACATCACACAGAGTGGCAGTAACCAAGGCTTAAGCAGTGGCCCCTGCAGACATCTGCTTGTGGCTCCAAAAGATAAGGTAAGGGGGTGGGGAAGGGTGTATAATATGAACTAGTATGTGGGATTGAGGGAATGAATGAGTATCTGTGAATGAGGGAATGAATATTTGTGAATGAGTATCTGTGAATGAGGGAATGAATGAATATCTGTGAATGAAAAAATTTGTAAATGAGGGTAGACAGTGGGTAGGGGAGGTGGGTAGAGTAGATAGTGGGGAGGGGGAGAAGGGTAGATAGTGGGTAGGGGAGGCGGGTAGGGAAGGTGGGTAGAGTAGATGGTAGGGGAGGGGGAGAGGGTAGATAGTGGGTAGGGGAGGTGGGTCCAGTAGATAGTGGGTAGGGGAGGGGAAGAGGCTAGATAGCCTGGCAGCACTACCTCCACCACCATCACAACCATCACAAATACAGTTATAAAAAAAAGAACAAAACACCACTAATACCACAGACATCAACTTACCTACTGTGCCACAGGGGCTACCTTCCTATGATGCTGTACAGACATCAATTGAATGTACATAACAATATTTAACATTCATACAAGCTTGTTATGCAATTGGTAAAATATGTAACATGCAATTGTATTTGATTTAAATAATTGTGCCATTACATTAAAATGTGATAGAGCAACCCATATCAACTATAAAATAAACATGTGAAAGGCAATTATGGTTAAGTGGAGCACATAAAGCAATTGGTTAATCACTGAACTATAATACAATAACCTGTGAAGTAATTTGTGTAATTAAAAAATGGCTTAACAACTTGTTTATTCATTAGTATACAATATATTAAGCCAGAACTTGGCTTTCGTAATAAATAAGCTTTTGTTAAATATTACAATTATCTGAAAAATGATGTGCCAAAACAAAGTTACAGCTCTATAAAGTATTATGTTAATATAAATGGAAATTTATACTTGCAAATATATAATGCAAAAAAAGAAAACAACTAAAAACATTGGTTTTTAACACATTAGAAACCTATAACTGTAGAATTTAAATGATCAGTCATAATTTGAAAATAAAAGTTCTTTTGTGTTTATCTATAATTCAACATTGGTATTTTCTTAGTAAAGGAACAAACCAAATTCTGATATAATCGTCATGCTAAAAGGTAAAAATGTCTGCCCCCCCCATCTGCTCACTTACCTTTTCCCAGCAGTTTTCTGGTCTCTTCTGATCTCGCCCTCCAGATGTGAAGAACATGCTGATAGGTAGGGAGGAGCAAGGAAACAGAGGAATACATTAGATTGACGCAAGGAGATGTTGTGCCCATATTTAAAAAGGGATCAAAATCTCAACTGGTTAATTACAGGCCAGTAAGATTAACATTGGTAGTGGGGAAATTATTTAAAGGGTCGCTAAAGGTATACATTCAAGATCATATCTTGATCCATAATCCAATTAGTAGAAGTCAACATGGATTTGTGAAAGACCGGTCTTGTCAAACAACCTATTAGCATTCTATGAAGAAGCTAGTAAAAATATAGACCTGGGAGTGGCTGTAGATGTGATTTATCTGGACTTTGCTAAGGCATTTGATACGGTTCCACATAAAAGGCTACTGTACAAATTAACAGAAATAAGCTTAGGGGCAAATGTCTGTATGTGGATCAGAAATTGGCTAAAACATAGAATGCACAGGGTTGTTGTGAATGGATGTTTCTCAGCCTGTACGCAGGTATTAAGTGGAGTGCCTCAGGGGTCTGTCCTCTGTCCTCTTCTTTTTAATTTATTTATAAATGATCTCCCAAGCTGCATGGAGAGACATGTCACAGTTTTTGCTGAGACAAAATTAGGCCGGGTAATTCAGACTAATCTTGATAGTTCTTCTTTGCAGGAAGATTTAGACAGAGTTGGAGACTGGGCGTGCAAGTGGCAGATGAGGTTCAATATAGAGAAATGCAAAGTTATGCATTATGGTAAAAATAATAAAAATGCAACCTATTCTTTAAATGGAATATTTAACAGTTGACAACAGACTTGACAACAGTGCACAATGCCAGCAAGCAGCTGCGAGGGCCAATAAAGTTTTGGCATGCATAAAAAGAGGTATTGATTCAAGGGAGGAGGATATCATCTTGCCTCTTTACAGGTCATTGGTAAGACCTCACCTTGAATATGCGGTACAATTCTGGGCACCAGTCCTTAAAAAGGACATTATGGAATTAGAAAAAGTGCAAAGGAGGGCTACAAAATTAACAAGGGGATTGGGAGATACTAGTTATGAAGACAGACTAAAAAAATTAAAACTATATAAAACAGCGTCTCAGATGGGATATGATAACATTATATAAATATATGCAGGGCCAATATAAAGAGCTCTTCAGTGACCTGTTCATTAACATAAATATACAAAGAACAACAGGTCACCCTCGGAGACTGAAAGAGCGCAGGTTTCATAGACGACAAAGGAAGGGATTCTTTACAGTGAGGAGAATAAAGGTATGGAATTCACTGCCAAGGGAGGTGGTGTTATCAAATACACTAGATGACTTCAAAAGGGGCCTCGACATATTCTTAGAAAGGCATGACATACAGGGATATAAATAGAATAACATTAATATTTTAGAGCTTCTTGATCCAAGGAGAAATCCTATTGCCTCTAGGAGTCAAGAATGTACTTAGGTCTTTTTTCAACCTTATGAACTATGTAACTATGTAACTATCAGTAGGAGTCAGCACGGATCATGTCAGACCAATTTAATTGCATTTTATGATGTTGTAAGTAAACGCATAGATCAGGGTGTTGCTGTAGATGTTGTCTATTTAGATTTTAGGTATTTGACACTCTTCCACATTGTATGAGCTGGGACAAATAGGTCTTGGAGAAAATGCCTGTGTTTGGATTAAAAATTGGCTTGGTGACAGGGTGCAAAGAGTTGTTGTTAATGGTAACTTCTCAAGCTGGATAGCTATGGTAAGTGGGGTACCTCAGTGTTCTGTCTTGGGTCCAGTACTTATTTATTCATGATCTTGAAATAGATATTGGAACTCACTTGTCTGTGTTTGGTGATTACACAAAATTAGGTAAAGTTATAAAGTCTGACCTGGATGTAGCTTCTCTTCAGAATGACTGGGATATACTAGGGGACTGGGCAAATAAGTGGCAGATGAGATTCAATATGGCACAAAAAATAAGCATGCACCTTATACTCTTCGGGGCATTGAATTGGGAAAAGCAGAAAATGAGAAGGACTTAGATATAAATTGTAGACCATAGACTGCAACAAAGTGCAGTGCCAGTCAGCAGTTGCAAAAGCCAGTAAGGTATTGGCATGCATAAAGAGGAGTATTAAATCACCAGATGAAAATATAATGTTACTTCTTTATAAAGCAATGGTGAGGCCTCACATTGAATATGCAGTGTTATTTTGGGCAACAGTTTTAAGAAGGATGTTATAGAGCTGGGGAAGTGGGCTACAAAGTTAATTAGAGGAATGGAGAATTGTATACATACAAGGTCAGTATAAACAGCTCTCTAGTGATTCACCAAGAAGTCGCTACAAAAGACATGGGGTCATCAGTTGAGACTTGATGAAAGAAGATTTCAGCATCAGCATAGGAAAGGGTTCTTCACAGTAAGAACAATAAGAATATGGAATGCTCTGCCTAAGGATGTTGTATTAGCTAACTGGATATTTCTAAGAAAGGTCTGGATGCTTTTCTGGTTAAGCATAACAGAATGGGCTACAACTGTTAAAAGGACAGTAGTATTAGCAAGTTTATCCAGAGAGTAATCTGATATAGAATCAAGAAGGAATGTTTTCCCCGTTGTGGCATAATTGGTAATTGCTTCAAGTAGGGTTGTTTGCTTTCCTTTGGATCAACTTTAGAACTAGGTATATGTGAAAGGTTGAACATGATGGACTGAAGTCTTTTTTCAACCACTATACTATATACTAAAGACTATACACAAACCCACAAAACATGCAATTTTTGCTAAAAACCAAGTTTGTGAAAATCCAAATACACAAGTCTAGAATGCCCTATTAATTATCAACTTTATACATGTGGTGAATGCAATATATCAAACTTCTAGACATCTAATCAGCCATGAGTTGTGTCAGATATTTTTAATATGCCTAACAGTTGTAAATGTTTACTTAGGATTTTAGAGCCATTAAAGTGGAACTCTTTTATTACTAGTATCAAATAAAAAATAGATTATACTATTGAAGTTCGATCTATACATAATCATAAACAACGGTATCTGTCCCTTCCAAAATCCAGACCTATTTACAAAATGACAATGCTTGTGGAAATTATTGGACATTTAATGACTTTTTTTGACGTGCCATGGTAAAATCTCCTTGAGCATAAGATACAATACATTGAAAAAAAATGGTTTCACCTGATTTTGTTCCAATTACCTTTTTTAATGTGCAGACCTAGAGGCTTCGGCTGTTGTCAGTCAAGTGATATTATGAGTGACTTTACTGTTCATCAGTAGTTTGGAAAATCCATATTTAAATCACAAAGGACCATTAGGTGGGTGACTGCAGTGGGCTGACTAATTCGCTTATCACTTATTTTACTAGGTTGATTACAATTTGGGCCTCATTATTGTTGTGGAAAATATTTAAACACCCTAGATTTCTACCTGTTTTCTTTTATTGATTCCTGATTATGATTTGAATTTGTGTAAGAAATACCCATTCAATGCATACTTTCAAAACTATATCAGGAAGAAAAAGAAGACAGTTTGATAACAATCTCTACCAGATGTGTTCTAGATCACTGTAGTCCTAAATTTTAACTTTTTCATCTCAATAGCATCAATAGTATTTGGGCTTCAGTGCCATATACGTTTGAAACGTTAAACACCAAATGTTAGCATAGCTGAATGGAAAGAAAATGATTTTAATTTAATTTCTATAGCATTAATTGAAAAAACCTGAAATGTAAACATTAATAAAGAAATTTGAAGTCTCTGAGGACTGTGTAATTAACAGTAAAATGGTCTTCTCAAGGGTGCTCCTTGGTTGGGATGATGAATTATGTCTTCAGCAAGGTAAAGTTAAATTCAGCAGTAAATTATTGATATTAGACTCTCTGAGACCATTCCAACAGTTCATTCCAATTAAGCTGTAAGCATCAATGCACTAGTGTCCGAAAAGGCCTCAGTGTTTGGAAGAAAAAAATAATGAAGAGAAATAATAGACTGTGTTTCTGAGTATTATATTGAATAGTGCTTACTCAACATTTTCATGTAGTGATTTCTATCCTAACAATCTTTTGACCTATTTTCTTCCTGTTAATCGTGGTTCTTTTGATTAGTAGATGAATCTCTCAGAAGCATGTAAAACCCCCTTATTCTGTTCTTTTTTTCCAAGAAATCTCAGTATTGAAAATTTAAATTGAAGCTATACCTATTTGATAAAGTGGCATTTGAGGTTTAAATGAAACGTAGATTATTTTTTATATGTTATGTATATCTATAAATTACAATTTCTGATTTTGCTGCAATCCTAGTTTTATTTATTATGGTTTTATCCAGGTCTACACAGAAGCATGAGATAACTTCAAACCTCTGGGGGTGCATAATTGACACAGAAACTCTGGAAAATGAGGTAGCATGATTTTCAATGTCTGCCCCCGACAAATAAGGGGCTTAATTGCCTTCCCTTAACATTTCAGATAAAATGAGTTAGGTATATTTTTTGTTATCTTTATTATCATGTTTAGTAGGTTGTTTTCCTTCCTAATCTACTGTTATGTTGCATACATTACACAAGTTCTCCAAACCCACAATATAGGACATGGGTGGAGACAAGGCACAATTTGTAATCTTCCTACCATGTGAGTAGTATACCATGCCACGAAAGATGGCAGAAGGGACAAAACCTGCCAAATATAGTGCTACCCCACCCACTTCACTCCAGACGCCTCAATCATTGAGGTATTGGACTGTATTTAAGCTTCTGTAAATTGACTCAATAATAGTAACATTTGTTGAATGTAAAATACATGCATCTACCTCTTTGTGGTAACTAACCCATGGTTAATTCTCAAAGGAAGCAATTAGCTGTTCAATGTCAAGGTCAAAATCATTATGATCACATTGAGGACAGCACTTTATAGTAAATTCAGCAGGTCATAACGCCTTAATTTAGCTGAGATAAAAAATATTGTTCTTGTAGCAAATAATTTGTACATCATTGTACCAATAGTGCCTCCCTGCAATAATATTCTTTTTTTAGTTTCAAGAGATACCTTATTACTTGAACAACATTTTTTAAAAGATTAGATTTTTACGTGGTTGTGACATGTTTATCACACAAACCTGAATTTGGTAAAGATGATGCCTTTATTGGCAAACCGAAGTATAATAGATTGCAAGCTTTCAAGCCTACGTAGGTCACTTCTTAAGGCTTATATTTAGGGACCTAAATATTAGTGAAACCTTCCAGTTAGCCAATAAATGTATCATCTTTGCCAATTGTGCTCTTTTCCTTCCTACGTCTAATATAGTACAAATCTATACCACAATCCAGAATGTTACTCAAATGCAATTTATGTGAAGATAATAAGGGAACATCCATCAGTACAAATCAAACCTGCCGTTAAAAAAATAGACACATTCAGCTCTTACTACATATAGAGAGTAGAAATGTCACTTTAAATTTGGATTATTTGGTTATAGAGATATTTGTTAATGTAGCTAGCTTTTTGTCTGTTGGTCTGTCTCTGTCTGTTAATGTTTTTTCTAATAATTCGGTGATATTCCCCATAATCATTTTTTTACAAAAACATTTATTTTTTTGTGTATCAAAAAAACTAATCACCTTATATTCACTATAATTAAATAAAAATGTTTGTTTTCATTAGGTGCAAAAGAGATGCTTATAAATAATATGGTTTATACAAACTGAAAGTATGAACAAAATAAAACGTAAAACGTTAATTTAATGCATTTTTTTGGGCTGTCTTGTAATGATGCATGCTACTGATGATATCTGCGGAGTCAAATTGCTTTACAAGGGTCACAAACTTTCCCCATTTTGCCATTAGCACACTTAAGTGAGAACAGATCATCTATAAAAAGCAAATGCTTGCCAAGTAATGCATTAGCTAAGCCAAAAAACAGTGTTAATGTACCAGTACAATAAAAGTGAGTTGATTCCTCGCCATTAAATCCCCAAAACATCCCTTTACTTGCTCTGTCCATATGTATGTGTCTATAATGAGGGCATTTTAGAACAGCTTATTGAATGTTTTATTTATTATTTTGTATTAGTATAACAAAATATACTAATATACTATTTCCTCTACACATTAGGTTAACAGAAATATCTGAAATGTAAAGTTTTGGCAACCTCCAAAATTATTGTACATAGACTTTTATTCACATTTGTTAAGGAAATCTGAACAAATTCGGTCCCCATGTCCATCCTTAATGGCTATGGTGAGATTTGATATCTTTATTTGTATTTGGTCTATATTCTTCTATTCAAACTAGGTATGGAAATCTAAACAAATTTGCTCCCCATGTCCATCCTTAATGGCGTTAATGGCTATGGAAGTGTGTTCATAAAAAATAGAAGGACCTGCTTGCGATATTACAATCCAGAGGGAATGGAAAACAGATCCAGTACAACATGTAAAGAAAGAGATCCAGAGGTGAAATTGGTTAGACTGAGTTAACTAGGTATAGGTTCAATGCTTGTTCATGTATGCCACATGCATATGAAGAGCATGTATTTATTTCTGGCTGGGTTGATGTCCTTCTGCTGTAGTCTTTGTCAGACTATTATTAAAAGCCCTCCGGGTTGTGAAACTGGAGAAAAAGCCAGTGCTGCAAAGGAAGATTGCGGATCAAATAAGCATCTCAGGAGGCCAGCAATATAGAAAAAAGTCAGCAACCAAAGAGTCACCTTAACGCAGATCCTGAAACGCTCTAACCTGAGAAACTGGGCAACTTTACAAACAGGAAATGACAAAAACTATATTAAAACTACAGAGAAATTGTAGATGTTTAATTAAGACACAAGGAAACCTTAGGAAATAAAATATAACTCTACTTGGAAACTTGGTCAAAGTGCTTAGAAGGCCACTTGAAGAACACTTGAACAGTGTTTGGCTTTGACCAATTCCCTGACACGTCTTGCTTTGCCTCTACATGGTGCTAGTGTTGCCTCATTAACCCAGAGACAGCTTTCCTGCCTCCTGTAAGGAGCAGCGTGAGTTCCAGTGGGCACCTGGAGAAATTGCTCCATGGCCCCAATCCTGTAGACTTATTTGATTGGTAGTAGCCTCGACTGCTCCATTACTCTCATAAATTGTCTGATGAGCCCTAGATTAATGTGAGGGACTGTCGGACACTAGTACAGAGGAGCTGGCTGCACAGCAGGTATGTATGTATGTTATCTGATTAATCCAGTGCAAATATTACTCTCTATCCCAGTGTCCATCTGCACCCTGGCAGGAAGAATGGAAGAGATTTAGGTCACAGAGTGTGTTGATTGGCTTTTGAGCCTCCTTCTTCTTCAATTGCTTTACTGTCCCCCACTTTCCTCTTCCTCCCTGTGACATGGTGCCCTTTTTGTATGTGTTTATAAGGGTCCCAAGTGCTGTATCAGTGTATTAGATATAGTAGATATTGATAAACTATGTATATTATTACCGCATATATTTTAATTGGTTACTATCACTATGTAGATATTTCTTATGAGGCATTTACTGCACTCAATGAGTTATGTTGCTAGTCATAAGAAAGGATGTAAGTTCCTGATAGGCTTGTTCATCTGTTATGAAAGTAGCTGCCGGCATGTGGCAGATTTGTGTACTAAAGACTATATTACAGTAAGAAGTATTAAGTAAAATATAAAATGACAAATGTGCTTGTGTAGTAACAATTTGTGTGTATTAATATTGTATTGCATGATAAAAATTTACAGCTCCAAGTACGATTAAAACCTGCAAGGGCACCATCCTATGCTGACACAATGCATATACTTAGATCGAGACTATGTAATATACAGGCAGCTATAAGGTGGCTGCATAAACAGTTGTTGAAATGTAACTCCAATAATGCTTAGCCAGCAGTATGTCAGTCAAATACTTGATCAGGATCATGGAAAATGCAGTTCAACATAGCTAGAGTTTGTAGGATTACTGAAATAGTAATAATAAAAAAACAAAGCAACACCAGCTAGGCCTTTAATGCCAAGAAAACATATTTTCCTGGACAAAATTAAATTATTTCAGTTTTTCACGTCAGTGTTTTTGACATTAGGTAAGGAAAGCTGAGCTCGGCTTATGGAAATTGTATCACTAAATCTAATTTTGTACACATTTCATTAAATTCTCTAAACACTTTTTAAAATTCCAGTTACTCCTTTTCTACAACTAATTTCCTTATATAACATAATGCACTCTGCTTGTAAGGAATGGTTTCATTATATTTCACATTTTAAAGTTTTTTTTAAAACAAATCTGACATTTAAATTGTTATTAGATTTACAAGAGTGAGTAGAGATTTACCCTTGTGATTACAAATTAAACCCGAAGAACAAAATTGAAGTATTTTTACTAGTTGAATCATTGTAATAAAACTGTAACTATTTCAGGGAAGGGTCTAGGCTTTCTACAATAACCAGAATTTGTTTCTAATGCGTCATTCCACTGTAAAAGTGTTAAATTTACTAAATTTAGGTGAAACTTCTAATTCTTTTTTCTCAACAACAAGATCTCATGGAGTGTTCATCAGATATATTGGAAAACAAATTCTGAATCTTAGTTCTTAGTCCAAAAATGTCCAATTTCCAAAAGCATTCTTCTGTCTTATTTGGTTTATTTCAGATGTCTATTATCCTCTTTTAGTTTTACATACAGAAATATTTTAAACCCTGTTTAAATTCTCTTTGTTGCTGCACAAAATAAGCATGTAAGAAAAAAGTGGAAAAAAGTGAAAAACTTCATGCGATTCATTGATTTGCATCAAGAAACCAACTGGAACTTTCTTAGATCTGCTGTTTGCAACCTCTACAACAAGGTAGCTAATCTAAGCAAGTAAGAAAGGGGTGTGTAGGACTTTGTGCCCATTAACGTTATTCATAATCACAGTTTTCATGGTTTATCTCAGAAACTGTGATAAGATATAGTATATGGTTCCCTAGCAGGGAAGCCTGGCAAATACAGGAGACAACTGCCCCTTGGGCCACTGTGATGAGATTATGGGACACTTCCATAGTCTTCTTTTGTCCATGACATTAGGCAACATTTACAACACTTGTGAATCTTTAATTTGTTTTCAATTCAGTCCCATTTGAAGATGTCTTATGTTGATATAAGGCTAATTGATGTGCATATGAATGTCTGTTTTTGCACCACTGTAATACTTGGTCAGTTAGTTAGGCTTTCCCCTTGGGAAATACATAACTGGACTATGGATAGAAAGGGGAAAGGCAGAGTGACCTTTGTTTCAGTATTTCAAATGAATACCTTTGTTAATTATCAAAGATGAAATAAGTTGGGTAGGATGTGGTAAGGTGCTTTGACTCCAGTTTTAGTATTTCAAATTAATATTTATGGACGATACAATCTAATACAATACACTATAAATACACATAAGGGTCTTTTTGTGCATATGATTGCAAGTAGCTCTTAAATGTTATTCACCCCTCCCAGGAGACTCGCAACTTTACGTTTTGGAGCAATCCCAGCACAAGGACTATATAGTAGTAATAAGTAGTTATAAGTAGTGGTTAAAGCCAACTTAGAAACACACACGAAGATCAATGTCTAGAGGCCTGGCCTTCGGTTACAAGGAAACCAGTGCAAAATCCATGCAAAGGTCCTTTACTCCATACATATCACTTTGTGTGTGATATATATGCATGATGTATGCAGTGGACAACACATACACCGACACACTCATAAGTAGATATAGTGAAATATTGTTATTAATATGTAAATACATTGATGCAAACAAAATCATACCTATAATGGCAAACACAAAATGATATATCCAAACATACAAGCGTCGATCTTAGGGCGCGGGGGGTCAGTTCATGCAGTTACAGGGGAGGGAAGGGACCATCAAATTCAAAGAAAAACCCAAGTGCAATTATACAGTGAAATCATTTGGCTAAGAAAGGACAGAGCAACAATTGGGAATGTGCACAATCCAGTCCCGCCTTTTAGATATTTCACAAAATATACTGCATAATGGTAGAACAGGGATGGTACAGTTAGGGTGTATATGCTGCCTGATAGGCTTGTGCATTCGGATTTGTACAAATTTTAATTTCAATGACGTTTGCCAATTTCGTTAATTCATACGAATGTCTGAAAATGAGAAGGGCCCCCCATTGAAGCAAATTCTCATTGGCATTTTGTTGCTTTTGTTGTTCGCTCTCACACTCTTACTCATTCATTCTCTGTCACACTATTATGCAATCTATTTCATACTTACTTACATATCATACACTCATTCACCCTTTCTCACACTCTCTCACGTGTTTTATGTATCCCCCACCTTCTTCACCAACCACTTCTGTGTTGTTGACTCCTTTTCCTCAGCTCTGCTTCTTCTCTTGCCTTTTCTTGTTATTCTGACTTCTCCCAGGTATAAGCTCCATTATCCAGGTACTTCCACAAAAGGACAGAGCTTCTGTACACATCCTCTCCACCAATTGTAGGAACGGAGGAGAGGCTGTCCCATGGTGTGCTCAGTGGCTCTGCCCTTTTTTTCAGAAGTAAAACAGGATATTTCAGACAGATTTGCAGAGAAAGAGAGGTGCATAAATATTTCTCTGCAAATCTGTCTCCTATACTCTGGCCTCCTGTAGTACTTCCGAAAAAAGGGCAGAGCCACAACGCTCAGGGGAGAGGATGTGCTTGGAGGCTCCTCCCTTTTGCAGAAGCACCTGGATAACAGAGCTGATACCAGCTAGAAGTGGACAAAGAAATAAGACAGAATATCAGGAAGAGAGCAAGAGAGAAAATGTTGCTGCGGAACAGGAGACAGGGTCACATAACAACGGGGAAGGTAAGGAGACATTGAGAGAGAGAGCATGAGAGAGTATGAGGGAGCATGAGTGAAATCAAATTTGATTTCAAAATAGAAAAAGACCTCTGTATTTTGTCTGAACTGAAAGGGCAGGAAAAGGAAATAAGGAAACCAAAAACATAATTTTTGGTCCACGTGCACGAGTCTACTGCTTAAAGTCTTGGTCTAGACTCCCTTGTGGCTTTATGTGCAGGTAAAACACACTCGAAAGACTTGAGTAAAAATGTTCAAATCAGCAGCCGGGGGGGCAATTGTACCATTGCCACTCTTGCCTGCTCTCCGCTGACGGCTTTTGTTTTTGTGCCCATCCAATATGGAAATTAAAAGAAAAAGCTACAATTTTAAATGAGTAGTCTGTATAATAAAACATCTTGTCATACCGGGGTACCTGAGAATGAGAAGACACAATAAAACACATACATCCTGGTATTTTATATTTATATATATAATAGTTTTTAATTTAAAAAAGTCATTCAATTGTTTGATATTTATGATTTTGTCTGTGTTCTTTTTTTCCAATGACAAAGAATACTGAAAAAATAGATATGTGTTTCCTAGCCAAAATGAGTAGTTCTATTATTCTATTTACAATGGAACATAACTTGATGGTGAAATACATTTTAATTATAACTAGCAAAACAAAACAAAATTCTGCATCCATAACTGACAACTTCTCCATCTTCTGCAAAATCTCTCGAAAATATAACTAAACTTAAATATAATAAAAAGAAGGGACACCACTTCATAAAGGTGTGATCCAATGTCTTTTGAGTTACTTTGTAAAATCATTAGAGGGGGGTCAAAAATGTCTACACATTTTCTTTAAAATTGCTATAACAAATACAAACTTGCTACAGGATTAGAGGAGGAAATTTAGATCATGAATGCACAAATACTAAAGTGCCCATTCAACATACCAAATTAGATTTTGTATATGTTAGTGGCTTGATTTTTTTATATATATATAGAAAAACAAGCCCTGCATCTAAAAGTGTGAGAGTCACATATCATACATTTATGTATAATATACAGACATGATGTCATTAAAGGACATTTCTATATAATGAATTTAAATCCAACCATGACACACAGTAACCCCTGCCATTGATGTCAATTGTTTTTACAAAAACTATATCCACTTACAGCGCATACAGATTTCAGATTGTTTTGGGTTGGACCACACCTTATTAATAATAATACAATATTGTGATAAAACATTTAGCCACAGTACATAAACAAAAAAGTCACTTGTACAATAGAGAACACCAATTTGTATTGGATGTATGTGATATAAATGTGGCTTACAAAAAATATATATTTTCTTTTAAGAAATTGCTAGTTTAGATAAAAAGTAAATTATATAATTGATTCAGAAATTGATGCAGTTTCAATTGTAATTACCAGTTTTAAAAATGTGACAATTGAATGTAGGAAAGGGTATGTTTTAAAATAATACATTTGTGATTTGGAAGCTTTTTGAATACAGAATGTTGTTGGGCATGTGTGCCTTGTGCTCTAAATTATCATTTGTGACTGTATCATGCTACATGTATCAGGGCTTATTATTTGATAACATTAATGTATATAGTGACTAAATGCATATATATATTTATATTGTATGTGGAGAATGTGTCTTTTTTTTTTTTTTACAAAGCTTTTAATGTGACAGAAGACTATGACACAACATGCTGTCATAGATGCAAGCACAAAGTCAAAAAGCAAGTGGGTGAAAAAAAAAATAAATATATATATATATATATATATATATATATATGCAATAGATGCAAATGTATATGTCAGCATGCAGTGAAGTAAGAATATGTATTTGGGTCAAAGCTTAAAAGAAAAATAAAGATATTCCTGTGTTAGAATAGCAAATATCCTGAGACGACTTCTATTTTTCATTGTTTTTCTTATACCATGTGGTTAAAGAAATCTACATTAGATCTAGAAAGTGTCAATGAATAATATGTTCTAAAAATTGCTGCATGGATGGGTTTGGATGATTAGAATGTCTATAAGTGAAAAAATATACTGTACATTATTCTGTAGGGAGTACAAATGGAATTCAACAGTTTGTTCAAGTTCAGTGCTTTAAGAATGTATCACTGAACATTGGTAGCATAAGCAATAATAAGTGTCAGGTGTTATAAGTACATTAGGCAAATGAAAAGCAAAAAAAAGTTAAAGTATTTTTGCATGCGTAAACAAACCAACAGAATGTTATAAATCGTTCTTAGTAAGCATCATCACTGCACTAGTGATAACAATTGTATCGCTTGACATTTTTAAGATATGTAGAAGCAACGAGACAATGATTGTTGTTCTAATTCTTGGAATATGAGTGTAAGAATTCAATAAATTTATATCAAGTTGTATTTCAGATGTTCCAAAGGCATGTCGTTTATCTAAGAAGATCAGCATTATTCAAAGTTTAAAAATCGTTCATTTCATTGTATCTTGAAAAATGATCCCTAGTCAAGGAAATCATGTTAGTATGAACATATGTAAGCACTGACATATGCTTGCCCATACATTCATATCAGCATTGTATGCAGGTGAATATTTGTTTTCCTCTTTAATTGCATACAATGGACAGGCTAGTTATTGTTTGACTACAGAGTGTCCTTGTAGGCATAGTCTGTCAGTTGACATAGTATAACCAGTAGATTAGATTGAAGAGAGAAAAGGTGATTGGGAAAATCATTCTCGACCATCTATCTATGGCATTTACGTCGGTAAGATCAGGGATCTTAATTTTTAATTGAGAGGATCGTCTTCTCAAATGATTTTTCTTGTTGTGGGGAGCAGTTCGGTCCATTGCCCTGCGCCCAAATCCATCTCGTGTCATGCTTTGTTTTCTGTACTGAATTCCTGAGTTATCAAAGGATGTAGTTGAGTTTCTAACATCGGTGACACTTGTGGTTATTTCGTTGCCAGTCACTTCATTGTGGATTTCAAGTGTTGTCAGCAGAATGTTTCCATGAGAATCCACCTGAAATGAAAGCACATTCTTACTTAAAGTATGATCCATGCTACATGAAATCTCTATGAACCTCTTTTCTATTTTGGTGCCACTTCCTTTTCCAACTGTTATCAAGTTTATAATTATGCTGATGACCTCTTTTGGAGTTCTAGGGAATCATGTGGTATTAGAGAGGCACATTATCATTAACCTTAGTTTTTCATTAGGTTTTAGCCTGTATGAATGACTATGGAAACATTGTTTCATTTAATTACTCATACGCACCAAATGACTTCCCCAAACCATCTACAGGTCCTCCTACTCTGGTTTGACAATGTAAATACACTGTAAACAGGTTCACGAACAACAGCAAATGAGAAATCACAAGGCTACTTAAAAACAATAATGTTGTTATAAAAATAAACATAAATTATCATACTCTGTTGCTTTCAAATTTGGAGCGATCATTGTTTGCCTTTGCTGTCTTCTCTGCAAGCTTCTTTTGCAATTGTGGTCCTCTTCCAAAGAAGATGTAGTTGACAAAGGCATATTCCAGTAGGGCCAAGAAC
Organism: Spea multiplicata; assembly: GCA_009364415.1. NCBI lineage: Eukaryota > Metazoa > Chordata > Amphibia > Anura > Pelobatidae > Spea > Spea multiplicata. The sequence continues at coordinate 64,438 of VKOC01000853.1, read as the reverse complement.
ACAAATACAAAACACCCCATCAAGTACATATCTATGGCTTTTACATAAGGGATTTTAGGCAATGTCTCCCGAAGATGAGTATTGATTGTAGTCATTGTCAGCACAGTTGTTATCCCTAAAAATAAACAGTAACAGGGTAAGAGTGTAAATAAAAGAAATGCCCTTTTTCTGTTTTGAATAATTTACAATAAAACTCATCTAGACTCATTCTAATTACTAAAAAGGTGTATAATTCCCAAGAAATCTCTTTCCTACCTCACATTACTTGAAACATTTTAAGGAGTCTTTTTACAGAACATATAATACAGCATTTTAAAAATTAAAAACAAATCATATTATGGTGCATGTCAGGATGAGGGAAGCCCAACGAAGTTTATGGACCGATGTTCATACAGTAAGCTGTAGAATCATATACAGTACATATTTAAAATGTCAGAAATGTCTTTTCTTTGGATATTATTAATCTATAATTACACTTTAAGATGAGTCAGAAACCTTGTTGTACTGTGATTGAATTACTATATGATATGAGCAGGTGACCTGGTACAGGAAATTACATACAAAAGTAATAACATTGATTACTGTGTTAATAGAGCTTTTCTAAATTAGCTGTTTGCTAATCTATATACATATATGTCAATTCCACTTGGAAGTAGTTAGAAGCAGGCATTACATCAGAAGTTCAGTCTTTAATGCAGTGGATATTTTAGGCCTATTTTTCACATCAATTAATTATGGATCAATCAGTTACTTGTTAACCTGCACTAACGCGTGTATTCAGTCTTTGGTTTATAGTGAAAGTCATAAATCATTTGCCATACAAATTTATGTCAGTCTTCCCATAACCATCAAAACTGCTCATAAAAATAATGTGCATGATCTTGTAGCTCTTTGTTGGTAGCCCCATTGTTGGTTGCACCCAGTGTAAGCAACAAATTTTCACGTTTGAATCCATTGATGTAAAACTGTAGTACTTATGGTTGAATTACCAAATTCTGAGGAAAATGTACACAAGACCACAAATTTCATTTTACAAAGTTAATTATGCATTAGGGAATGCCAGCCCTTAGCCAGACATTATGACATGTCTCTACATAATGCATAGTTAAATTAGTGAAATCACATACTTCATCTGATCTGAAATGACCTACAAATCCCTGTTAAGAATAAACCACAGTGTATTTTGTGATATCTGTGTGTTATTGGAGGTACAGAAGAAATGTTTATATTTTTTTAAAGATTTTTGAGGAACTCTATGTAGTTTTTGATTACTTATAACTATAAACATACGCTATAATTAAATGTTGAGAATGGTATTGTATGTGTATGTGTGTGTGTGTGTGTGTGTGTGTGTGTATATATATATATATATATATATATATATATATATATACTATCATGTCAATACAGATTATGAACAGTATTTCACAGCTGGATATTACATACCGAGAGCAACTCTAGCTGCAGACGCATCATAGTTAATCCAAAACGACACCCAAGATAAGATAGTGATCAATATGGATGGCATATAGGTCTGGAGTATGAAGTATCCAATATTTCTTTTAAGCTTAAAGCTTAGGGAGAGCCTGGGATAGGAGCCTGAAATAAAAAAGTGGAGAAGAATTAGGAGGTTTAATAACAAACAGACAATTTACACACAGGTAACAAAATGTAAGCGTTCTATAAGAGTTATTACATCATAACTATATCTTCAGAGCAAATAAATATGTATTTTAACAATGTGTATGAACAAATATTTCTAGATGAGATCCTGAAATTAGTTATCTATATGGAGTGCCTGTCACACCATCTCATCTTCTACCATTTTTCAAGTTAACAGCACTTAAGAAGGTGATAAATGTCTGTAGTATACACGCAGTCTTTTCTATTATATTTTGTGCCAGCCTGCTCACACAAGGAAAGATTAGACTTTCAGCCAAAAAAACAAGTGATGCTTCAAAAAACATCTATTAAATCTAAAAAAAACCCAGATATTATGAGCAATACAGACTTCCATAAAAGTATGTGTGTAAAAATACATTAAAAATAAAAATGTTGGCAGAGAACCTCCTTTCAACATCATATTTCCTAAAAGCTGACCAGGAAATGATGACCACTTTAAAGAATGTGTATTGGGGTAATGGCTACATTTCTTATCATATACAGTATGGTTCGGGAGGGAAAAATAACTTTTCATGAAAATTATTTAAACCCCTTAAAGACAACTGGGTGTCCTTAAACCCATCAATGACAATGAATTGTGATCCCATACATGTACAGGCTTTCTATTCACTCTAATTTGCTGTAACGATTCACATAAATTATTTACATATCAATATCTAATTATCTATACAGTACCTATTAGCCAAATCTAAATTCTTACATTAACAGAAAAACAGAGCAAGTAATATTTGATAGTGTTTGACTATAACTTTATGATATTTTTACTTTAATTAACAATGTCATAAACATTTACCAAGCAATTGTCAGGACCCGGGCGAGCAGGTCGAGTAGGAGCCCATGTGCTGGGGAGTCTGTCTGTACCCCTTTTGCATATTGATGGGTAGGTACAGACAGGCACACAGACAGAATAGCAGGACTGGAAAACAGAATAGAAGGGAACTAAGGCAGAGACAGGGGAACTGAGGCAGAGACAGGGGAGCTAAGGCAGAGACAGGGGAGCTGAGGCAGGGCGGACGGCAGGTTAGCCCACTGGCAGGGCGGATGGCAGGTACAGGCTCTGGTACAGGCTTGGGTACAGGTACAGGGCCACTGGCAGGGCGGACAAGTCGAAGGCCCACTGGCAGGGAGGACGGGAACGGAGGCTCACTGGAAGGGCGGACGGTAACGGAGGCCCACTGGAAAGGCGGACGGGAACGGAGGCCCACTGGAAAGGCGGACGGGAACGGAGGCCCACTGGAAAGGCGGACGGGAACGGAGGCCCACTGGAAGGGCGGACGGGAACGGAGCAATACAGGGCCAGGTACAGGTAACGGTGCAGGCCCAGGTAACGGTGCAGGCCCAGGCCCAGGTAACGGTGCAGGCCCAGGCCCAGGTAACGGTGCAGGCACAGGCCCAGGTAATGGCGCAGGCTCAGGTAACGGTGCAGGCACAGGCTCAGGTAACGGTGCAGGCACAGGCTCAGGTAACGGTGCAGGCACAGGCTCAGGTAACGGTGCAAGCAAAGGCTCAGGTAACAGCTCAGGTAACAGCTCAGGGCGGACGGAAACAGAGGCCCACTGGAAAGGCCCACGGGAACGGAGAAATACAGGGACAGGCACAGACAGGGCAGGGCTTCACTCAGGTAATAAGGCTCAGCTGTACCTGGTAATCTGGTTCTGAGCACTCCAGAGGGAGAAGGGTGGCCACTAGTGGTGGCAGATGGATATGCCTGATGTATAATGAAGCCATGGTTCAGGCAGCGAAAAGTGGACCCTGACAGCAATAGACTTGTGCATTTGGATTCGTACAAACTGCAAATTTACTGAAATTGGAGATTCGTACAAAGCCCGAAAACGAATTAGAAGAAAAACAAACAAAAAGCTCAGAATTTTCATCTGAAATTTGTGGCTCTGCATTCTCCCACAATCTCTCACACACATTGGCATTCCTATTCATTTACTGTCTCTCTCTCTCTCTCTCTCTCTCTCTCTCTTTCTCTCTCACACTCTCTGAATGTTTTACTAAGCCTCTCTGATGACCACTTCTGCCGACCATTTCCGCTTCCTCATCTTCTATCTTATCCCTTCTCTGTTCTTCATTCTATCTTCAATCTCCGTAGACATAACCCGGCAATTTCAGACAAAATGGCAGCATTGTGGTGACGTCCTCTCCCATTCTCTATATTGCCCTCAGTTGGCTCTTTCGGTGACATCCTCTTCCCCGATTAGAGAATAGGGGAAGAGTATAGTCCATTTTGGTGGAAATTGCCGGATTATGTTTAAGGAGATGAAGATACCAGATTAAGGAATGAAGATAGAATGTAGAAGATTAGGGGGAGATAGAAGAAAGAAGAAGATGCAGAAGTGATCGGCAGAGAACATTTACAGAGTGTGAGAGAGGGAGTAAACAATAATAAGTGACTGTGTAAGAGCAGTGGCGACTCTAGAAACAATATATAGGGGGGCACACAAGATACCACAGTCAAACTGGGGGGCATTCATAATTTCCAAAAGTAATGTACTATGGAATTATACTTTTGTTATTGGGCTAATAATACTTGATCATTCAACATGGGAAGCCTGAAGACTAATCCTTGAAATAAATATTATAACACAATAAATAACTTTTCCACTAAATGATTTCAGGGCCTTGAACGTTTTGTCCCCTGAAGTCCCTACAACTTCAGGAGGGCATTTTATCTCTGGATAAATATAAATTAAATAATTCCTACTGTAAGTTAAGTGCCAGGAAACAGATGACCAAACACACACACCAACACAGGCTCTGTCACACCAGACACCCAGACACACACACCAGGACAGGCTCTGCCACACCAACACCCACACACATCAGGACAGGCTCTGCCACACAGACACCCAAACACATCAGGACAGGCTCTGCATTGTTGTTTATACCCCCTTAGTGTTTTTGCCCCTTGTGTATTGATGCCCCTGCTGCCCATATATATTAATATTAGCCCCAGTTGCCAATAGCAGGTATAGATCAACACATTAACACACAAACCAAGCTTTGCATGTATAGATCAACTGAAATTCACTTGTGATCTCAGCACTGAAGGTATATATCAAATAAACAGAATCAGACATACAAATCCTGTATTTGCAGGTATACAATAATAATATGAAACGTAGCATCGCAGGTATAGATCAAATAAATACATGGAAACAGCATTGCAGGTATTAATCAGCTAAATAAGACATACAAACACTGTATTTGCAGGTATACATAAATAATGTATGGAAATATATAGATATGGATCTACAGAATAACACAAAAACCCAGCTTTGCAGGTATAGATCAATTGGAATTCCCATCATGCCTAGGTTCCAGCACTTACACATCCATGCTATCACACACACACACTCATTCATTCATTCATTCATTCATTCATATACTCATTCAAACACCCTCCTCACCCCCTTACCTGCACTGCAGCTCCTCGATGCCGCTCACAGACTTCAGCAGGGGACGCGGCCTCCCTCTGCGTTCTCTGCTGGCTTCCGCTTCCTGTATACAGTACAGAAGACCCTCCCACAGGTAAGTAGCAAGGCTCGAGGTGGCTTACGCGGGCTGCACCCTCTCTCTCCTCCACATTAATAAAAATAAATAAAAAAAAAAGACGGGATTTAAAGTTGCATTGCGACTTTATTCCAAAATTCGGCAGGGGGGCAACAGGGGGGGGCAAGGATTAACCTAGGGGGGGCAATTGCCCCCCCTTGCCTCCCTGTAGCGACGCCACTGCCCCTCAGCAGTAATAACTCCCTGCCAAAGACCAAATAAATGTGGTGAACCAAGAAATATTTACCAACCCTTTCTATGAGACAACAAACACTGCTAAATGTACTGATAACGCAGGAAAAAGTGCAAACAACACTGAAAGGAATGAAATGAGGGAAGGAAAAGATATTACAGCTTCTGTGTCATGGAAGGTCTATTGGGATTACGTCTTTCCCCTGGTACAGAGTGCCACGTTTCCCCAATTACTAGGGAGGATGCCAGCTTTAGCAGATATACCCAATCAGGATACCAATCTCTGTTACACGCTGACTATGGCATGGAACAAGATTTTCATTTTAGATGAGATCCCCAGGACCTCACGATGGTGTGGATAAATGTTATCCTAAATGAAAATGTTGATTCTTTGGAGCTTTCATTTTATAGGTTAAGCTCCCTGTTAATTAGTGACTACAAATTACCAGTAATAAATAGTAAGCAACAGACTGAAGGTTATCCTCCAGCCAAACGGGATCTGTAGCTGGAAGGCAATCCATCCACAATAGTATCATTGCAGCATTAGTTAAAGAAAGTGATTTCAAAACAACCCCCTCTATGCTACTAAACCTCGATCCCGAAAAGGCACTCAATAAAGTGGCCTGGCGACTAATTCAAAGCGTTAGACAGCTATGGAGTGTGAGATAACTTTAAATACATCACCTCTATTTATTCAACCCCCCTTAAGCTTTCTTTTCAATAAATAACTCGCTCTCGCCGCTCCTATTTTTGATGGTTTTAGATCTGTTTATTAGAAGCCTATATAGATCAAAAGCGGTAAAATGTGTTACTGTTCATGGCACAGAAACACAGGTTGTTGATTTTGCTGATGATTTAGTTCTCTTCTTACAAGCCCCAGAGACTTCAACTCCTCCTTTAATTGTTCTTCATCAGAAGATGGAGCTTTGGAGTCGTCTCCTAATGCCATATTGTCATAGGTTGGTTGCAGTTAAAAATGGTGCCTTTTTCCCATATTGACTATAGACTGCAGAAGTGGCCAGCACTACTCTCTGGTGCTATAATTAATGCTTTAAGAGGGTAGCCAAATATATTTAGAAAAGGAGCAAGCCCAAGATTACTACAGCAGCATAAGGAACATAAGGAAAATGGGGGCTTTAACATACCTAATATTAAATGGTTTAACATATAACTTCAATATATCAGGGACTATATATCAGTACAACCTATAGCTGTACTTCACCTACAGCAACGTGCCCTAGTAATTTTTCCCCCCAAAAGGTAAAGTTTATTAATATTTCAGAATTCCGCTGTTTTATCGGTACATTGCGGTTATGTTAGCTGTTTTACTTGGTCGGATGCTGAAAAATATAGGTATGCTTTCTAAGTTTATATGGTGTATTCTATAAAAGTAGAGTTATTTTGTTATTTGTTTTTATTTACAGACGAGTGTTTAAATTGCCCAGCTATATTGAAGATATTCATTTTATTTTCTCTCTTTGTTTTGTCATAACATCACAAATGGATTTTCTTGTTTTATGTATATATATCTTATCAGTCTTAAGGATCTTCTAAAACGGAAATATAAAAATGAATAATGTGCACACGCGGCTTTGCAGAAATTGAATGCTTTGTAGTTCTCTTAATAGTTTTTCAAATGTAGCTTTCTCAGTGGCCCTGGCAGCTTCTTAATAGTTCTTTAACTATATAAATAGTAAAAAGGTTAAAAATGAAAGCGTCAGCCCCTTAAAAAGTAATGAGGGAGACGTTATAGAGACGGGGATCAGGAAAAAGCGAATCTATTAAATATATTCTTCTCTGCTGTATTCACAGAGGAAAATGAAATGCCAGGTAATATACAGCAGGATGAGATAAATGCCCCAGTACATGTCGCCTGTCTAACCCAGGAAGAAGTGCAGTGCCGCCTAAAAAAAATCAAAATAGACAAATCACCAGGTCCAGATGGCATTCACCCCCGCGTTCTAAGGGAGTTAAGTAATGTAATAGACAGACCCCTATTTCTAATATTCAAGGACTCTATAGTGACCGGGTCTGTTCCCCAGGACTGGCGCATTGCAAATGTTGTGCCAATATTCAAAAAGGGGACAAAAAGTGACCCGGGGAATTATAGGCCTGTTAGTTTAACTTCTGTTGTATGTAAACTGTTTGAGGGTTTCCTAAGAGATGCTATTTTGGAGTATCTCAATGAAAATAAATGTATGACTCCATATCAGCATGGGTTTACAAGGGATCGGTCCTGTCAAACTAACCTGATCAGCTTTTATGAGGAGGTGAGTTCAAGACTGGATCGGGGAGAATCGCTGGATGTCGTATATCTTGATTTTTCCAAAGCATTTGATACGGTGCCACATAAAAGGCTGGTACATAAAATGAGAATGCTTGGGCTGGGTGAGAATGTGTGTATGTGGGTAAGTAACTGGCTCAGTGATAGGAAACAGAGGGTGGTTATTAATGGTACATACTCTGAGTGGGTGACTGTTACTAGTGGGGTACCACAGGGGTCAGTTTTGGGTCCTATTCTTTTTAATATATTTATTAATGACCTTGTAGAGGGATTGTATAGTAAAGTATCAATCTTTGCAGACGATACTAAGCTCTGTAACGTGGTTAACACAATAGAGGACAGTGCACGATTACAAATGGATCTGCATAGGTTGGAGGCTTGGGCTGGATGTGGCAGATGAGGTTCAACACAGATAAATGTAAGGTTATGCACATGGGGAAGAAAAATCCAGGCTGGGAATATGTATTAAATGGGAAAACACTGTGGACGACTGACATGGAAAAGGACTTAGGAGTCTTGGTTAACAGTAAATTTACCTGTAGCGACCAGTGTCGGGCAGCTGCTGCTAAGGCAAATAAAATCATGGGGTGCATCAAAAGGGGCATGGATGCCCACGACAAGGAAATAATTCTACCATTGTACAAGTCACTAGTCAGACCACACATGGAATACTGTGTACAGTACTGGGCACCAGTGTACAAGAAAGATATAGTGGAGCTGGAGAGGGTTCAAAGACGGGCAACCAGAGTAATAAGGGGAATGGAAGGACTGCAGTACCCAGAAAGATTATCAGAATTAGGGTTATTTAGTTTGGAAAAAAGACGGCTTAGGGGGGACTTAATAACTATGTATAAATATATAAGGGGGCAGTACAGAGATCACTCCCAGGACCTATTTATACCCAGGACGGTATCTATAACAAGGGGACATCCTCTACGGCTGGAGGAAAGAAGGTTTCTACACCAGCACAGACGGGGGTTCTTTACAGTAAGAGCGGTGAGACTATGGAACTCTCTGCCAGAGGAAGTGGTAATGGTAAACTCAATAAAAGAGTTTAAAAGGAGCCTGGACGTGTTTCTTGAAAGCAATAATATTACAAGTTATGGATAGTAGATTAATAGGGACAGAACGTTGATCCAGGGATTTATTCTGATTGCCATATTTGGAGTCGGGAAGGAATTTTCCCCCTGGTATGGGGCAATTGGCATCTGCTTCATAAGGGTTTTTTGCCTTCCTCTGGATCAACACGGTAGGGACACAATATGTATATAGGTTGAACTTGATGGACTTTGGTCTTTTTTCAACCTTATGAACTATGTACCTTATCTATACTAGAACAGAAGTAATAATACCAACACAAAATGTTTATTTAACCAAGTTCTGAATTGGGGTATTGGTTACAATGTGACCGTAGGCAACCCAGTGTATATATATCAAATTGCAGAACACAAAAAAAGTGGTGGCTCAAAATTTTTCATTCTTAGAGCGCTATGTTATGTTTTGTGATAATATTGTAATATTTCCATGTGTTGTGGGGTGCCCTTCATGTTTAGGTGTATACACAAGACTTACATTTTAAGAAAGTAAGCATTCTAGCTTATCAATTGTGAGATGAACTGGCTAGTATGCAGAGATCAGTCTCTGTGATGTCACTACTGCGTTCACATAAAAAAAATATCAAAGGAAATTTTTGAACAATTTTTGAATTCTTTTATATTAATTATATTATTTTATTTAAAAATAGACTGATGAGCTTTTGTTGCCTACAATTTCATTATTCTGGATGTGGGAATGGAAGTTGTAGACCTCAAAACCCAGCAAATATTATATATATATATATATATATATATATATAAAAACTTGTTCATCGGGATTCATACAAATTAAAAGTGTACCAAATTTTGGCTAATTTGTCAATTTGTACGAAGTCATGAAACAGAAGCCAGACCTCCCATGTAAAGAGCTCAAAATTTTACCTGAAATTCATGGGCCATTTCACTCACACTCTCACTCACTCTTGTTCCCTCTCTCACGCTCTCTAAATGTTTCCCTACATTCTCTGCTGACCACTTATGCTTCTGTTGACCACTAGAACTTCTGCATCATCTTGTTCTTCTCTCTGTCATCTTCTTTCTTTGATGTTTTATTTTCTCTCTTCTATCTTTGTCCATATCCCTGCGGACATAACCTGACACAAACTTCTGCCAAAATGGCAACGCTTCTGGTCATGTCCTCTCACTCGATCCTCTATCAAGCCAGTGACGTTGTTTTGCCCGATCCTTCAATCGGGTGGGAGGATGTCACAAAAAAAGTGCTGCAATTTTGGCGGACATTCACCTTAGGGCATTTCTGAGCTGAAGCAGCTCTGTTAAGAAGAACGGTCCAAAATACCTCCTGAACATTGTGCAGGTCTGAACTGCGGCTCCTGGAAGTTTGAGGTTATTGCTGCCAAAGGAGGTTCGACCAATTAGTAAATCCCAGGGTTCTCTGACTTTTTCTGCCAGCACTGTGAATGTTTATTTGGTGTGTTCAATAAAGACATAAAATATTATCATTGTGCATTATTAGCTAAAGCACAATGTGTTTGTCTATACTGGTGACTTAGATGTAGATCAGATCACATTCTGTGAATATGTAAAATCTTAGGTCTATTGTTAAAAAAGGTTTATTAAGAAACTGACTTTAGCTGACACACACAATACACTAATTGGAGTTTATTCACAAAAGGTAATAGAAAACTCTGATCTCTCACTATCCATTATAAAGGGTCTATCCTGGGCAATTTCTATGCAGCTAAGACTAAGTCTACCTTCATAATGTATAGTGCACTCAGTGAGTAAAAATCTAAGTGACTTAAATATGCATTATGTTGGGCCATCCATTCTATTCATAATGTCAGATGAAGATGAAACCTCAGCTCGTCTGCCAATCTCTTGAATAAATCACAATGTTTCACACTTGAGGACATCTTGTGGCCACCTCTAGGCACTGTATTTTAGCTATATTGTGTTCACTCATTAAAATATAATTGTATGAGATTCATTTTGTGTTTACGCACTATAAATGTTCATTTAGATGATACCTTGTGCAATTAGAAAAACACAACATTTTCGGAAGCATGTCACCACGTAAAATCCTTTGAGATTCAAATAACACACAGATAACTCACTACAATACATCCAGCCTTTTTTCTACCATACCTCTTTTGTATTTATTAGTTAGCTAACTTTGTTGCTCTTTAGATACTGCAAACCATAGTATGCATTTGTGCTAATGTCCCTAATACATTAGCAAATACATAATGTTCTGAAACTGAAATTACTTTCCATGGAATTGTTCCATTTATTTTCTTTCCTGGTAAAAGTGAGAAAATATCACAACTGCTATTGAACAGAATGCTCTACTGTTCCACATTATTACCTTGATCTCTATGTGATTATGTTGCTTATGAGTCACCAGGACAATATCAATCTACTGAACTAAATTAACATTATATGGTAACCATTACAAAATGCAATGTTTATGTAAAGGTGTGCTATTATGTATTATTCTCCAAATACAAAAATATATTGAGAAGAATTTTTAGAACAGGCTTTAGCTGCCTGGATATACTATTTGATGCAATAACCAAAAAATCCATATGCTAGGGGCAAGCAAATAACATCTGCCCCTCCAGTACACACACATTTACCTGGAAGTTGGCTTGTGCCCTGCTCGCACATTGTGCAAGCTACTCAGCAACTGCGTAACTTTACAGACTTTTTCCAGGAACACACACAGGGTGCCATTAAAGATAGTTGGTGCCTAATGCCTCAAGATTGTAAGCAGCATGCCAGGGTTACCATGTCATATGCCCATTCTGTTGGGAGGTCAGGAACAAGATGGGTCAAAACCAGATAACACTCCAATTCAAATTGCTAGTCCAAGGGGCAAACCAGAGGTGAAAGCCAACCAGGAGTCAGTTGAATACAAACACCAGAATATTCAAGGATAATCCTGGAGCATGGTCAATGTCAGATATCAATAAAGTCAATGTAAAACAATCCACAGGTATAATCCAATAACTAGGAACTAAACAAATACAGGTGAAAAAGGTCACTACCTGTGCCTGACACACTCCTAATTGGTTAATTGGTCACAAGTGCGATTAGGCCAGGCCAAGGTGATACTTAGGTCTTAGTCTGTCAATTCTAGTTTTAGCATACTCATTGAATATATGTATTATCAAAAAAATGTGTAAATTGTGAACGCTATACAAAGAATAATAATAATAGTTTTAGATATAAGAGTTGCCTAAAACAACAAAACACTGTAGCTGGAGCCCCTGTCAATTAACACAAAACTGTAGAGAGTATGCCAAATGCTGGACTGCTAAACTGGATGGCACAAAATAAGTGTTCCTGTTTATTCTTGAAATAGCGATGAGGGGGATCTACAGTTGGTGGACTAATGCAGCTCTAATCCTAAAGTGTAGTCTGTCACATTAGTCATGAAAAATTGCAATACATTTATTCTAAAGCACAGGTTTGCTTGTTGTAATGCCGCATTCTTTTAAATTACCAGGAGATGGCAATGTATTGCAATTATTTGGTCCACTCTAGACCGAGTTGGTAATGCTAATTTTCTGCTAGAGGAGAACGTTAGCTGTAAACCCCTGTCCAAAAGAGGGAACATCTGTGTGTTTGTTTTTTGTTTGTTTAATAAAACCGTTGGATATGTAGGGTTGTTATGTAATCTGCAATGTAAATGAAGGAAAACCACATTAGCAAAATTGATTTTATAGAAATTATATTATGTCTTGGATCAAGTACCCAAACAGAGAGTATTCCTTTCTCTATCTGCAATCAGAATGACAAGTCTGTGACCACAGTGAAAATCAAAATGACCACAAACAACAGAGAAAGAGAACCTGCTATCTGAAAATATACTGCCAAATATTATTACTGTGTCCTGATAAATAAATAAATACAATAACGGGGCACAGGGGAGGGCTGGCAGCCTAAGGCCTGGGGGGCAAGTCAAGTCAAGTGGCCCATTGCGCCACCATATCAGCCCACCATCCATGCCCATCTTTTCCTTATTTTCTAACGCATATTGATGATAAAAATACAAATATGATTCAAATGTGGTTTAACATAAGTAAATTTAATAGCAACAAAGGATGGTGAAAATCACTGGCTGATGCTCAGCCAGTTAAATGTCCCCCATGATACTGGCTGAGGATTATGGGAAGTATAGTACACAGGAGAAGGGATATTGTAAAGGCTAATATGAGTACCCTACCAGGATCATACCTTAAAGTGGGGACAGAGGTGACACTGGGGAGCTGAATGGGAACAGCAATGACGTTGCTCCCATCACTATGCGGCCATCAGGCTGCTGGAACTAATCTAAATGGCTGATGCGTGCTGATGCCGCCGGCCAGAGCTACTTTAATACTTGCCATATTAAATTTTAAAAAAAGTATTATAGTAGCTCCGGCCGGCGGCATCAGCATGCATCGGCCGTTTAGATCAGTTTTCCAGCAGTCTGATGGCCGCATAGTGATGGGAGCAGCGTTAGGGGTGAAAGCTCCACCCCACGCACTCAGCTTTCATCCCCCACGCTGCTCCCATCACTAGGCGGCCATCGCACACGGCCGCTGGGTGTTGATGACGCCGGCCGGCGCTACTTTAATACTTTTTTTTAAAAAAAATTTAATATGGCAAGCCGGATCGGCTTGCCATATTAAATAAAACAAAAATATATTAAAGTAGCGCCGGCCTTCCTGATGCTGCAGAGATAAGGTAGGCTAGATGGGGAAGGGACCAGGGAGATTTGTAGATGAAGACGAACACGAAGATTCTTCATGATGTGTGTCTTCGTCTTCATGTACGTTTTACCGCCGCTATCTTTGCTTCTACAAATTGCTACAAATTCAGGAGGGCATTTTATTTTTAGTAAAAACTACAGTAAGTTTATCAGCAGGAAACAGATAACCAAATACACACACACCAGGACAGGCTCTGCACCACCCACATCAGGACAGGCTTAGCCACAACAAAACATAAAACATTTATTTTCCACACTGCTTTGTCCTTAACACCCCATTTTGTCTTTTTGCCCATTGTGTTGCCCCCACACACCACTGTGTATTGCCTCTACTCAGCCCCCCATTTAGTATTGACTTATGTCACCCTTTGGTGTATTGATGCCCCCACTGCCAGTGTATTGCCTCCACAATCTTCTCTCTGTCAGGAGGAACTCTTCCGTGTGAGCACACCCCCTTGAGCATCATGTCGCGTCTTCAAAGGGACGGGACGAAGAGCCTCACTGAGGCACTTGGCGACATGGAGCCCCTCTCCACCGGCCGGTTTCCCGGTGGGCAGTACAGCCATGAGGGTAAGATGAAATAAAGCAATTTTGGGGATTTTTTTTTCCAGTATTTGTAGATGTTAATAAATATATTAAAATCTTATGTTTATTCCTGACATCTGTATTACTGTTGTCAACTCCACCATCCAACCAACAGATCAGGTTCACTGCCTTGGTGTCACACTTGATTCTGCTCTCTCCTTCATCCTTCACATCCAGCCCCTCACCAAATCCTGCTGCCTTCTCTATCAACGTTCCTCATCTGCTGCTCCACTCTGCCTATAACTCCATTGGCTCCCCATACCCTCCAGAATCAAATTCAAACTCCTAACCTACAGAGCCCTTAACAATCCTGCACCCCCCTTTATCTCTGCCTTCTTATCCAAGTACACCCTTAAACCCTCTTCATTTCTGTCATGACCTGTGTATCTTTTCTACCGTCCTTACCTCTCCCCACTCCCATAGATTTATGATTTCACATGTGCAGTACCCGTTCTCTGGAATTCCCCACCTCGTTACGTCAGACTTTCTCTTTTGTAGACAGATTTCAAAAGCTCTTTAAAAATCCACTTTATTCAAAAAGCATACAACCAGCATACACTCAGCCAGCAACCCAGTTAAGCCAATCCAAGCAGTCCTCTGGAGTGTCCATCTACATTGGGGCACCTCCTCTGCAGCAGAATGGACTGCCCATGACTAGAGAAGTGCCAGCGGCAAGCAGTCCAGTCCACCTCAGAGGAGGATTGCGGTGGTGATAGTGCCAGCGATTGACACTGAGCACCGGAATATGACGTTACATCCCGGCGCTCAGCAAGGAAGTTGCATGCACTGTGATGGAGCAGTGAGACAGATGTCTCTAGCGCTCCTCAGCAAGGTAAGAAAAGGGAGGGGTGAGAAAGGGGAGATATAGATAGTGACAAAGGAGAGAGATAGTAAGAAAATGGAGAGATTAAGATATAGGTGAGAGATAATTATACTGGGAAGAGTCCATTACTGTAACTGCTTTGAGTCTAATGGACACAAATCGAATAAAGGGTGCCTGTGAGACAGATTGAGAGGAGCCCTGACTGAGAGGAAACCTTAGACCCTAAAAGGAGGCCCCTATGGGTGCAGTCTGGGTGCTAGGTAATTCCTGCGCTGTCAACGCAGGGGGGGCAGGTCATTTGTATGCTGTACTCACGTGCCAAGGGCAGGATACAAGGGAGTGACAAAATGAGGCTTTGCCCAAGGTGGCAAAAATCCTTGCACCAGCCCTGATACTGAGCCTACTGTTTTTATTTTTTACACTTAGTATGCAAAACATTTTAAAAGCAATATACGGTTACTCACAACTTAAATATTACTAGTGCAGGAACAGCATATAGATGTACTCAAGTCTATCAAGGACTTTGAAAGTCATGAGCATACATAGCACATAACTCACATGCTTATCTATTTTCACTCTAGATTGCAATATAATCCCATTGTTATGTTCAAATGGTTTGTATGAATGTTAATTTCCTTGTCTATTTATAGCTTCACAAATCCCTAGAAAATGTTTAAACCCAATATATCATTACATTAAAAAGTATTATAAATGCTTTGTATTTTAGGTACAGACACTAGTTCTAGATAAAGTGGTATTACATTCAACATACCCTATTGTACAATTGGAATTGATATTGTTGCCTTTTAATTTTATAGATGGATTACAGTATTATCTGGCAAATCATCCGCTTTCTCAGAACATAAAACCTTATTTAGAAGCAAGTACAGAGCTTGACAACTCGAAGGAGAAACATTGCCTAGATTTTTAGATCTTGTCCCTAAGGAGAAGGCAATTACCTTACAACTGTTACACAGAATTGAGAAGCCCTTGTGTGGTCCTTATGATAGGTTGTGGCACTATTTGAAAACTGTGATCCACAACTTATGATCAACCAATTTATAACGTTATATAAATAAGACGTCCACTCCTGGTAAGACTGGTAACTGTCTTAAATGTTTTCCACTTTTGAATAATCTTTCTCACTTAGAATGATGCACTTTAAATTGTTTGGGAAAATGGCCTTATATCCCATCCCAGATTGATAGGCAGCAACAATTGCTTCTCTAAGATAATTGTTGATGTATTTATTTCTTGCCATTGTGTTTACACACACCTGAATGCTCCATACTAGCAAACTGCTAAAACTTTGGCATTTATAGAGGTGGTCACACTTACTGATGATCAATTAATCAAGGGTATTTGATTAGCAGCACCTGTCTGCTACTTTGCAACTTAATTCCCATGGAAGCAGTAATTGTGTACTAAGTTTTTTACACATGGCTTCTCCATTTTGGCTTTATTTTTGTTGAATAAACGGTCATCACGGTTTAATATATCAAGTTTTGTGCATCTGAGGTTGTATTTGCCTAATTTTTAGAGCTGCAAAGTATCAGACGATTGTTAGTATCCCCTGATATGTAAAACCATAGAAATTAAATATGGTGTACTTTCCTTTTCAAACGACTGTACAGTATATTGTATTAGGTTTGTGCAAAAGTCAGTCATGTTAAAGGTGAAACAAACAGCCACATAACGAACAGGAAATTCACAAAATAAGTAATGCCAAAAGCATCCCTTTAGATACAGTGTTTATTTTCAGAGTATTAAGTGATCACATTTATGTGACTAAATACCATTGTGTTCAGCATCGTCTTACCACAGAAAATGAACCTCAGATAATGACAACGTCATGATAGATCCAACATGATTAATCAAATTGCTGCAGGGTGTTCTTTCTGTTTATTTATACAGCTTCTAGAATCTGAATGGTCCAAAGGCAGCTGCTTACAGAACTCAAGCACTATTTGGCATTGTCCTTAACCTACCAGTGCTTAGTATTCTAGGGTCATTACTGCATGTTAACCTTATACATTGAAAGAAAAGAGTTAAAGTTATGATAAACATATATTTTCTAATAAAACTATTAACATCTTGGTTTGCCAGACGATTTAATGTATTTTCTCTTTCAACAAGTTTGACAAACTCAAATGTAATGTAGTGGTTTGGAGCAGAGTGGGTACATTTTATTTTACCCTTTGTAGAAAATACACATGTCCATAACAATGACACCTTTTTGTGCTCCTGGTGCACCTACTTTTAAAGTCTACAGCTTCCATCATCAGTTTTCTAGCCAAGTGTGATGGGAGGTATAGTCCACAAAAGCTTATAAACCCTTTTTTTAAAAAAAACCAAAAACATATACTATTATATAAGGTTGGGAGGGAACATTAACTTAATTTGAGGAGGGCAGGGCACAGGCATGGGGCAGGGATAGGCTTTGTTCATAGTATGCTAGCCATACTAACAAACACAAGCATCCATATTGAGCTGCCTCCTCCATGGGTCATTTATTGTTTAAAGTCATTGACTGGAGTGTAATACAAACATAGTAGGGAGCAAAGTAGGTTGGGCTATATTATGTGCCTCCTTTGTTCCCCCTGGCCTCCAAGTTACTGAGGCAGGGCGGCAGTGGGATGGGGATGTAGGATCTACGGAATGCTTCTTTAAAATGTGAGAGAGGAGAGCATGTTAAAAGTTGATGGGAATATGTCAGCTGAAAGAGACAGGTTGACACTGGAAAGCAAAGGCAAGAGATCTAAGGAAATAGGGTTAACTGAGCAGATAAGTGAGGCTGGAGGATAAGAGGACATTAGAAGCCTGTTTAGGGCTGACAGGACCAAAAGTGTTGAGGGAAGCACCTGTCAAGGAGAGAGGCTGAGGTAATGTGTAGGGGGCGTAATTAGGGAGGATGTTGTCCCTGCTGCTTCTAAGGGCTGGCAACTGTTATGGACAGAGACGATGGATGAAAAGGGTGGTGGTGTTGGGGGCAGTAGTCAAGGAGGTTTCTGTAGGTTTATGGAGGTCTTTTTGGTGGAGAGTTCTGACAATGTCTTTTTTCCGGACACGTATAATTGTTAAAGGTAAAGGGCTGCCCTGCAGTATAGGGAATATATAGACTTATGGAAGGGAACCAATATACATCCCCATACTGTTGTTCAGCACTTTACCTGGGCTGGTCAGAAATATGTAAAAAGTAGACATGTCCTAGAAAACATGGCCCATGTAGTCACCCTAGGTTGCCGGTTTGGAAATGTTGGTCAAACAGAGAGAAGTGAAGGTTGAGAATTGGGATAGTACAGAGGTGTGAAAAGACCAGATCAATTTGGTGGCCATCATTTACGCAATAATAAATCTATACTATGCACACTGAATGTGATTTAAATAACAAATTAAGTGACAATTGTATACAATGAAAATAAAAACAGCACAGGTCCTACTGTAGCAGTGCATACATGTGGATCTAAGTTCATGTAACTGCAGGATTCTGGTTGTATGATCCTGATACATAAATGGGTGCCTTCCCTTCGCCTTACAAGGAGGTAGCCATTCCACTTCTAT
This sequence comes from Spea multiplicata, assembly GCA_009364415.1. Classification (NCBI taxonomy): domain Eukaryota; kingdom Metazoa; phylum Chordata; class Amphibia; order Anura; family Pelobatidae; genus Spea; species Spea multiplicata. The sequence goes on along the minus strand of VKOC01000853.1, from coordinate 45,941 downwards.
GACCGTAACATGTGACTACAAAATAAGCTTACTTTGGCTCATCACTTCACATATCATCCGTAAGATGGTACTCCAGATGCAGGAATGGTACTTGGCACACCAATTAGGCCCCAACATCACCAAGCACACCAAGCACTATGTTCCAGAAAGCACCAAGTAAGCATTAAGTAGGGGTACTTTGCCATCAGGTTCCTTTGTCCCATCGTTAGATTAATGTTTACGGACAGACTTTACTTCAATTTTATACAGTATAGTTAGTTGAAAGACAGTCGTGGAAGTGAAATGCGTGTACAGGATTATGCTGCTTTCTGCAACTGCTACTCTATACTTCCCTGTCTCTTATGTGTTGGATCAATACATCTTAATAATCTTTCTTCCAACTAATCTGCCAACACCGAAGATTCTTATGAAATCTCCATTGTGCTGGCATGGTTATCAATCTGTACTTGCACTAAAATAATAAAGACAAATTCAGCAATAGACATTGCAACAATGCAAAACCAAAAATGATGTTTTTAGATGATTTAATTTGCAATATCGCAGAGCAAATTACGTTGCTGATAACATGTTATAACGTACATAGAAGCTGACAAAATAAAGGCTGATGACCACTAGAATGGTTTAGTCATAGTTGTATATTTATTCCAGGATACAGTATTGTGTTTCTAAACCAATGTCCCTTGCATTTGAGGTTCATTGTCAATTAAATTCTACAAAGGCACATAACAAATTCACCAAATAGACATAACAAATTCACAAAATTAACTTTACTTCATGGTCACAGTGCACCTGAGTGCCCACCATAAATGTAACAGCTTTGATACTGTGAGGGTGCTGGAGAGGTCTGTCACATGTTGTTTTGCAATATTGCACTTCCATTCAATCAAAGGGTCAATGATAGCAATGTTTTAGGTTACAGCCTTCATATTTTTGCTGCTTTTCATGTTTTATTCCTTTGTTTATTCATATGGTTTACCCCATGCAGAGCATGTGCTTATGACTGGACCTCATGTTCCAACCAGTCTTGGTTCTCCATATCTTTTACTCCCTACTTCCTCCTCTCTATTTCTACTATCTTGCTGATCTACCCTGGTAATGACTAAGAGACCTGGTATGACTGGATATCCTGGCACCCTCCTCTACCTCTTAGCCATGTGGGAAATCATGGGTAAAAAAAGGTCCTTTCCATTAGAAGAACAGATCTCACTGCTTCCCTTAGCTACACGCAGAAATGTAAATGGAGGGACAGAAAGGTATAAAGTGGCAATGGGTCCATTAAATGTTCAAACACGAGAACGTCCGCTGCTTCCTTCCACTAATGATAATAGCACTGATTATTGCTGGGAGCATGTTTGTATCACTTCACTTGCTTGTTAAGTGCTGCATAAAGAAAACCTAAGGGGTGATTATTTATTTATTTACAAAGTGTTTTGCCGGGAAGAATAGATTTTATTTTCAACTATGTTCCGAAAAGGATATACAATGGAGAGTTAAAAGTACCATGTCAATATGACATAGACAAGAAAGACTCAAAATAGTAAAACTAGAATTTATATACTGTTATGTATGCATTTTAAGTGTAAACATGCTATACTTAGGGAAATTTAAAGTTTTAAAAAAAAAACTCACATACCGAATTATTTACCATATCCAAATAATCAATACTGGCATTAACATAAAATATAAAAAGCCTGGCATAGCATTACATTTCCATACCAGTGGATTTAGATGTCAGTTTCCAAACTGCATGGTTTCGGCCTTTTCGCTAAGATCAAGAGAGTACCTAAGAGAAAGGAAGGCATGAAGCCCCTAGGATGTATCACTCCCCAGTCTCTGGTCCAGGACTAGACCCTGCGGACAGGGTGTGAGGTTAAGCGCACTTCACTTTTTTCGTGTCACAAGCCAGTAAGCACTTTTTGTACCTCGGACCCCTCCATGCACTTTTTATTTTTGTATGCACTAGCCCCAGCCTTTTGGCTAGATGTGCGGTGCATAATGGATCATGTTTTTACCACACCAGAAGAAGGGCTGGGGCTTCCATGGGGAGCACTTTGTATATAATTTTTGTTTCACTGCTTTTTGCAGTGTGCATTTTTCACTTTTTGTAATTTGATTTTATTGATACAAACTGGAAATGGACACAGTACACGATTTTTTGAACACTGAAAAGGTCAGTTTTTTTCTGGTGAGGAGGGAAGTTAGGTAGCTGTTTTGAGCGGCCCCCTTCCTCCATAATGAGTATTTCAGTGGCCCCAACCCTTGCAGGGATATCTTTGTGTTGCTATGCTATTCGAGGGCTCCAGATACTTTTATAATTTATAGCTGGTACATCCCTGGGAACCATACCTGGGAACTTCCCATGGTAAGCTACCCAAAGCGCCCTCTTTTCGAGTGGGCAAGTCTAGCCATATGTTATATTTTGTTCTTATTTAGCTAGGCTACGATATAAATATGTATAGGATGGAGTGGGGGTATCATCAGACAGACGTAAGGCGGCGGGGAGCAAGAGGGGGAGTAGGCAGGTAGTGGGCATGGTGAGAACAGCACTACTTGGAGACGCAGGGAAGCAGAGGTCTACCCAAAGACTCCGGGTCAATCCTGGGTAGTTCTTATGTATGGTGGGGACACAAGACTATGCTGGTCAAACTTTTTTTTCGAGATTAAATGGTTCAATCTCATAATTCTAATCTTAGAGAATACATTGCTTGCATTATCTTGTAACATGGTACACTACAGATTGATTAATATTATTAATGCACAAGTTTCTTGCCCAAGGTGAAAGGATACAAACTGACATGGTACACATTTTAGATTTATGACAGTAGGGGGTAATTTCCATTGTGTTATCTAAACTAGGATGTCAAGCTAAAGTGGTATCACATAATTTTGTTGCTCCTTCAATAAACATGGCAAATATGTTTTAAAAGACATGATACATATGACCCAATAAAAACCATTGTGTCTGTCGTATTGCTGATTCCTTTAATTGGTACATGAAAACAATATATTGACACAGGTAAAAATTCAGAGCAACCAACATTCTAAAATGTAAAATGCCGTGGAATGGTCACTAATGATTACAAACATTCACAATATATATTAACGTGTGTATAGTTTATTAATGTTTGATTATGCATAAAAATGTCAACAGATCATTTAATTAAGATACATTTTGTAAAGCCTACAGATCATTTAGGCTGAAGATGCATATCATCTGATTGAATTTTTAAGAGTGGAAGAGATTGCTACATTAATGTCACTAAATTGTCACCACAAGTACACGTGATGTCACATTAGTCACTGCTTTTGGTACATGTCTCAGGGGCTCTCATCCAACCGCCAGCTGTTGCACACTGGCACTCCTCCCAGGAAAAGGAAACAGCGTGTGCCAATGTTTAAATTCCATGGACAACATTCAACAGAAATTACAGTATATTCCTTTTACATATCAGGATGTTGCACATGATCATAAACTCATGTAAGGCCCTCGCTTACAGAGCTATTGTAATAAATTATTGTAAATAAATGTATTTCAGCTCGACCCTTCAGAATGAATGGGTGATGGATCAGTTTTTAAAACTAATAGTTTAATTAGTGATCTGCTAAAGAACACAGATTTTTTGCATGAAGACAAATAAATACAGGAATAATAGAATTTTCATTATTATTGCCGGCTTCTGGTCAACAGCTGCTTGGCAGGAAAAGGAGACAAGCTATCTATGCACATGGGGGTTGTTAATGGTTATACAACACCCTTGATGCCAATCTATAACCATGATTAAAGGGAGGCAGAGTGGCATATAAGGGTTAAAAGGCATTTCTAGAGGCAGAGTGGCATAAAGGGGGTTAAAAGCCATATCATGGGGCACTCTGCCTCCAGAAAAGCCTTTTAACCCCCATATAACACCTCCTCCGCCCACTTACCAGTGCTTCAAACTCCCTGGTGTCCGGTGAGGCCAGCAGGTGGCTGGCATGCAAAAGGGGCTGGCATGCAAAAACCGGGCCGCCCAATGGCCATGCTTAGCTCTTCGTCCAACCCCTTTTAAGATGTGGGAGGAAGTGCTGAGGCAAGGCCATTGGGCGGCGCATGCACGCCAGCCCCTTTAACTTCATTAGGTGCCGGTGGCCAAAGAAGGCGGCCCGGCTGCTGAAGAAGGCAGTCCGGCTGCCGAAGGAGGCGGCCTGGCTGCCGCTTTCAATCGCTTAGCGACTGTTTTGAGTGTTGGTCTGCCGGCCGCCCGCACCCACGGACCGACCGGCCCACCGGGAAATTTCCCGGTATCTTGGTGGGCCAGTCCGGCCTTCATGTAACCCTGTGTTACATGACCCCACTGAGCCGTGCCACTGCCAGTGGGCCGGCCCAGGTCTGACGGTTCCAGTTTTAAGAATTTAATTGGCCCACCACTGGATGTCGCACATCTCCATTACAAAAAACTTCTAAAACATACGTTATGCCATCTGCTTGTCAGCAATTATGTATTTTACATGAATTAATGTGATTAGACAATATTGTGGACATATTATTTTGTATGAAAATGCACAATCCATGTGATTTATGCTTTCTCTTTTCTTTAACCTTCATTCTCATTTAATTGGGGGGGGACTTGAGTCCCGAACAACAAATGCCTAAAATAAAAAAAATACAAGCAGACAGCACAATAAGGGTTATTGGTACTTTCTTGCACTTAACTGTTATCCTTTACAAAAGAACCAAAACAGATTTGCATTGAAGCTTATTGCATATGTAATGTCTTAGATATAAGATGATACGAGTATTAATACGACATACAGTATATAATATCATGCCTCAAAATATACTTTCCTATATACCATCCTGCTACATACTGACACAAACTGAGTTCACTCTCTAAACTGCATTTGAATAAACACCTGAAAATCATATACACTGTAGCTATATAGCTATGTATGTAACAAATACTGACCTTTATTATTATTATTATTAATATTATCCTTTATTTATATAGTGCCAACAATTTACGCAGTGCTTAATACAATACATATATTCAAGTGTCTTGACAAGACAAGAATTGACAGACTAAGACAAACCGATACGTATTAGTGCACTACTCCCCCATGTATAACCCCCATCACACATGTGCATCTAAATATTAAAACTGAAGACTAACATTACAAAGATGTTTAAAACAAATGTGTAAATAGTTATAGGTTCGAAACCCTTTTTTTGCAATATGCACTATAAACACATAGTACATAATAGCTTATGATCTATTCTACAATAACGTCATAGTGACTTAAATAAATAGGTTTTCAACCTACCTAAAATAACAGCAGACAATACAGTTTAATTCTGTTAAACCTTCTTGTGCTTAACTCTGGCCAAATTTGAGTAAAATCATTTACCTCCCTTATACTTTCTCAGCCTGGAATAATGATATTATGAGCACATAGCCCGAAGAAGACATGTTTGTACCCGTTTTGATATTGGTGCTGGACATTTCGTACTCGGCTGTGTTCTATTTCAAGAATTCCTAGACGATCGAGATAATAATTTTAGTTAACGGGAGCATATGCTGTAAAATTCTTAATCAAACAGAATGCTAATAGAATCGGTGAAAGATAGCTGGAAACAGCTGGTAAAAGAATTTGTCGAATCCTAGCCAGATTGGAAAATGTTGGCAATATGTGATTATGGCCTTTTTAGCGACATTCCTTTTTAATATATGGTTAATGAAGCTTTAAAATAACATTTAAAATAAAACGTGTCAAAGTAAACAACACATCGGCAGATTGGTATTAGTATTTCTGTCATAAAATGTCAGAAAAAAACAAGCAGGGTGCTGGGTTGTATAGCTAGAAATATTAGTAGCTGGAAGAGGAAGGTGATTATGCCACTTATGCCAGATCTCTACTCGGACCTCAACTAGAAAATTGTGTACATTTCTGGAGACCACATCTCTAGAAAGGTATTAACATATCGGAGAGAGAGTTCAGAGGAGGGCTAATAAAATGGTAAATGTTTACAGGATAAAAATTATCAGGAAAGACTATGGAATCATAATATGCATATCTTGGATGAAGCAGGAGAAAAGAATAGTTAAAATGATACCATTTATTGCGAGCTTTCGAGACCAAGTTGTTAGGTCCCTTCCTCAGGCATTAATGAGATGAAAGAATTAAGAGGGCAGAGGTGATTTTATGATTTAACAAAGTGCAGGATGGATGTTTATTTTAAAGTGGGACAAATGTTAGAACAAGAAGTCATAATCTAAAACTAGAGAGTCAGAGGTTTAAATGTAAAAAGATTATACTTACAGAGTAGGACTTTCTGCAGCTCTTCGCCTCTTCTTGTCTCTTCTTTCTTCTGTCTTTTTTTGTTGTCTGTTTCTTTAACTAGGCCTCTTAGAGTGTACGAAGAAAGAAGATAGAAGAGACAAGAAGATAAAATAGATAGAAGAAAGCAGACAAAAAGAGTTAAGAAGAAGCAAAAGAAGAAGAGGAGACAGGGATTCAGAAGCAGTCATCAGAAAATCTAGGGAGACGTTAGCCAGGGAGTGCGAGAGCAACAAAATGCAAATGAAAATTGGTTTTAAAAAAGGTGGTTTTAAATATGTATATATTGCTTACCATTAATTTTAGGCATAATGAGTTCAAATGGTCATGTTATTGTTTACCTGTGTATAACATGCACCCCAAGTAAACTAAACAAGCAAGTAAAGATGAGAGTTAAAAAAAATTAACATGGAAATACCCAAATAAAGCGTATGTTATTGTAAAATATAGCATTTCAGAAAAGTAACAGATGCCTTATGAATAAATCAGCAAACTGTTACTGTGTGTGCTGTGCACAAATATGGTGAAGACCACACTAAAATGTATATGTTCAGTTCCCATAATATTAGATATCTGTGAATTATGCAAGTTATGACTATACTACAGAACAGTAGACGTCCAAGATGCTTATGATCTTTACTCATTGTATTATAAATATATAGATGTTCTATCAAAAAAAGAGTAGTTTTTTAAGCAGAAACTTGTTTTAAACCACAAGGAAAAAAGTAAGCAAAATAACTCCAATTTAAATGCATTATACATCGTTTCATTGAAGAATTTTCTGTACTGAGCTTTTTGACATTCAAACCAGTGACATCTGCTAGTTGGTAGGTAGAACAATAATGAATCACTTGCTGTTGAACTAGAGATTAGTTTGTGAAAGAAAAACAGATGTGGTGACAGCTCTGCTCCCAATGTGGAGAATTAAAATAAGTTTGTGAACTGCATCTTCCTGATTTACTCACAGCTTTATTTAATGTTGTGTGCTGGCTCAACTTCTCCTTCATGGGCAAATTGAATACATTGGAAGATAAATAACATGGTTTTTAAATAATGATGTTCTTCAATCGATTTGATCAAAAGCTTCTCAGTTGCAACTGTATTTTTGGCTTCAACCAAAACCCTCTATTATATTAACATTATGACCTTATGACTCTCATGCTGCTCCCTTCACTTTGTGAGTAGATTTTAATTGGTTCCATGCTGTGAAGAGCTGAACAGCAAACCTGTGTCAGTGAGTTTTGTAAATATAACAACAGTTTATGTTTCACAACAAAATCAGCATAAAGTTTAATTTCCCTGGGATTTATGAAAGATTACAAAATCTATTGCTCCGCCGTTCATTTAGTGCAGTCATCGTATGCTCTAGACTTGTGCAAATGGACCATAAACAGTTGGGAGGATTTTTTGTTTTGTTTTTGGTCTATTAGTTTTCAGGCAACTAATTTAGTTTCCTGTCCCACTCCATGTAAACGGGTTGTGTAATAACATACATGTGATCACTCAAATATTTACAAAACTAAAACACTGAGGAGGAGGGGACTGGTCACGAGGAAATGGAACCTTAGTCTCTTGCCCTATATAACCCCTGTTCTCAACTCAGTTGGTGCTTGTGTGTTCCAAGCTGTGGCGTCTGTCTTGGTACAAGCACTATGTATCTCCACAAATGTGCTAGCTCCCTAATCTTGCTAGACCCTGTTTGACCTAGGCTTGGACTACCCTGGGTATTTCCTGTCCCAAGACTTTGGCTTGATTGACCTCAGTGAACCTGTGCTGCCTGCTTCGACCCTAGGACTGTCTAACTACATGTGTGTACTCTACCCTCTGGCTATTACTGCTCTCTTTTGTGTCCCTACGCCCTTGCATTATGCTTCCAGCCATCTTCTTGACAGACATGTTTAACTGTTTCTGTTAACAACGTGGAGGTAATGCAATAGCTCTCCTCTCCTTGATAACCACTTCAACAAAAGCAAATTGGAGTCAAGGGATAGCAAACGTGAGGTCCAATCAACAATTACATTGTTAGTGTTCCTCCTCTGAACTCTTTCCAGAATGCCAATATCCCTCTGGAGATGGATTCTCCAGAACTGTGAACAATACTCTAGGTGAGGTATGATCAGTCATTTGTAAAGTGGCAGAACTACCTCCCTCTTCCTGATACTAATGCTTCAGGCTCTACAACCCAGCACTCTACTTACTTCTTCTGAACCCTGCAGCGTTGTCTGCTGCTATGAAGGAGAAAAGATTGTAACCAACTGTATGCCAATGACGTTTATTGGTTTAGTGTTTTGATGCAGGGATTTGAAGGGCACAGTGATCCTTTCTATACCCAGGAGGCAAATCTAGCCTCAGGCAATAATGGAGTTTCTTCTCGGCAGAGCACATGGCAATATCTGGTTGTCACCTCAATCTTTGCTATATTTTGCTACCTGAATTTTATGTCTCAAGTACATTTATCAACATACATTTGTTGGGACTTTTTATATCCTTTTCTTACCTCTTGGTAGACTTGGCTGTATCCTCTGACTAACTTCAATACCTTGTGTGCATGTTGTTTTAATACTGTAGGATGCATTGGAGCCCATGCAAAATATGAATTCAAAAATATTTAAATGGATTTCAATACGGGGCAGCTTCATTTACATATGCCATTTCACTTAGACACTAATGGTAAAATACTAATTGTGCTTGATAGTATGTTAAGCAAATATTTCATTTTCATTTCATTTTTCCATTTCACTATTTCTATGAAGGTTTAATGACATAAAAACATCATATACAACTTTTACAAAGCCTTTTCAGTTTCTATGGCGATGACTTATCAGTCATTGTGTGACACAAACATTTAGCATTCCCGGTAAGATAACAAATGAAGTAAAGATTTCCAGGATCAAATAATTATTTATCTGAAGGATAAGACATTCACTAGTACTAGGAATGATGCGGCTAATGCTGCGTTTAGTTACCAGAGTGTTAAATTTAACAGTAGATGGAACAACGCTTACAAACCATGATATAAAAAGAAAATAAAATGAAAATGACCAGTGACTCTGTTGAATTTGCCTTTAATAACCCAGTACTGTCCTGACCTCAATACAGATTCTAAAATGAAAAATATGATATCTATGAATCATTTGGTGTTTTTATAGACAGGGAAGGTAAGATACATTTACTAATTGATTAAACATTATAGCATATACTTTTAAATATAAATGGCACTTTAACGTTTAATACATAAACTGTTACATATTCCACAGAATTATTTGTACAAATATTTCACATCCCACATAGGTAATACAGTTTAACTCATGTACATCTAATTACAAATTATCTAAAGTTATCTAAAATATTAATAGAACTTTAAAATAGGGTATTACTACAGATCTACATTATCTGAGCAAATTGTGGACAACTGACCATCATATACGAGCTTGTTAGACAGCCCATTCCAAAACCATGGGCATTAATAAGGAGTTGGAGCCCCTGGGAATCTGGGAATTTAACCAAATGAGCATTTGTGACGTCAGGCACTGATTTTAGACAAGAAGGGTTGGCTCATAATCGCCATTTCAAATGTGTTCAAATTGGGTTAAGGTCAGGGCCATTCAAATTCTTAAATGAAACTATGGAGCCCAAACCCTGAAACCCAAATTGAGCCTCAGACCACTGCCCTTCCATCACAAAACTTTACAGTAGGCACTATACATTTCAATAGGAAGCGTTCTCCAGGTATTCTCCAAAACTAGATTAATGTATCAGACTTCCAGAAAGTGAAGCATGAGTCATCACTCTAGAAAACATGTTCCCAGTAGCATTTTTTTCTTTACACCACTCCAGCCATCGCTGGATGAATGGGCAAAAATTCCCACAAAAAAACGCTCCAGAATCTTGTGGAGAGCCTTCCCAGAAGATTGGAATCTGTTATAGCTGCAAAGGGGGGACCAATTACATATTAATGTCTATGTATTTATAATGCAATGTCATAAAAGTTCCTGTTGGCGTAATGAGGACATGCAACCAGTAAAAAAATGTTTTATCCGTATCTTTAAAAGCCATCCAATGTTGGTAAACTGCATCTTGGATCCACATCTCATAGGAAATGGCCATTTTAAAGTAATAGCTGAACTTAAAAAAAAAGATTTAAAAACCATGATACAGACTTGGAAAAAAAACTCGGTCTAACGGCAACCAATTGAAAAATAGCCACTGGCTGTACGGGAGTGCGTATTTATAATTCTGTGCACCCAGTGCCTTCTAGTGGATAAAAGATGATGTGCTTCTTTCTGTCTCCAAACACTGCATAGTAATGTTCACCCCCTTTCACCTCAGGGTGCCCTGGATTGTTCTCATACCCCCACCTTCCCAAGGGTTTTTGCTCATTTAATATAACTCAATTGCAGGAGATGCTTAGAAATGATGGACCTTACTAATGGGTTGTTACGATAGCAAAACAAAACAATTCATCAAACTTTGCTACAACTCACAGTGTGATAAAAAACCATACAGTATATTTGTGAATCCCCAAGGCTAAAAGGTTAATATAATAACTTGGTTATCGGGGATTTTCCAATTTATTGTGGAAGTTCCAAAACAAATGAATGCTTCATTTACAAATGACAGTGTTAAGTTAGAAATTAGATTGATGATAGGGATTAGTGAACTAGAGTGTAAATAGCTTGTCTTAATTGAGATGTGACGGTGTTATATAAAAATACTAATAATGTTCTTGCATGTGTAGCTTCATGGAGGTTTATTAGTTACCATGTAGGGGCAACAATGTTACATCATTATTACTATTATTATTTATTATTATTATTATTATATTGTTTTCAAACTCCAACTCATTATGCAGCGTTGTATAATTCAAATGGGATGGTTAGCACATACATAACAAATATACATTTACACATGCAGTCACAACAGTAGTCGAGAACCATGCCCGCGAGCTTGCCATCGAACTGTATGCTATCATTTTAACTTAATTATTAGTATTTATTTAGAAATGTGCATAAACTCCCAAGGCCTTCCCATCCCCCATGCATTGGAAGATAGCTGCCAAGGGCTCCAAGGGGAGACTGGGGATCTGTGGGACCCAAACCATATATTGCTTTGAGCACCTGCTTATTTATCTGTACATATGAGCCTTATAAATGCTTACAGTGGCCTTGCGGTACCACCTCAGGCCTCGCAGCAGAACAGCAGTGTTGAGGTAGGATATAAATGCCATTGGCTATTGCTACTCCAATGGACTTCAATAGGAATATAGCTCCTGTTAATCAGAACGCAAGTGCTACACAGCATGTGCAAGACGTGGACACGCATATGCTTCCTGTTTTCAATAGAGGCACTTGGGGGAGGAGTTAAATGAGACACAAGCACCAATTTGCATGCAGTAAATACATCTGAGTCCATACAAAGTGGGCCTCAACATGTATTTAACATGTAAGTGGAGTTGGGGTGGACTGTCAATTCATCCCCCTTGGATTATCTAGAATAGGTCTACATGTGGATTTCCTATGCGACTTGTTATTATCTGGAATGCCTCTTGAAACATATAAAATTACTTTTGTCTTACTCTTTTTATATATAAATAAATTAATCTTGTTTGTATAGCATAGCATTTGCCTGGTAAAATGTTAGCTCCGTGACTCCGTGCAGAGATGTGTTCTATACTGGGCACAGCTGAGCAGTCTTGAATTACAGATTTGTTTACTAAAGATAAATCAGCATACGGCTGAATATTTTCTTCCTTCTTTGGAGCAATGATTAAATTTAATACCCTGGAGAATACATGAAGGCCTTAGGGGTCTTTATTCAGACCATTCTGGATTTCGTTTTGTGGCGTCCACTCAACAGAACTCATCTGGAGTTTCATAACATCATTATTATTTATTTTTGACAAAGATTTGTTATGTGAAAAACACATAGAATATATATAATTACAAATGAACCACTTTGCTTAAAGGTTTATAGGAGAAACCTATGTACCCAAATGTGAATTACTTCTAAAGTGTTCTAATTGTTTTGTTGATCTAACACTCTCTTATGCCTCCAAAACCCATGTGGCCATTGCTATTCACTCATACATGTTTTGTTATTTGTGTCAGAATCTATATTATTTAGAATAACTGACTTCTTTAGTTTGATTAGACTATTTAAATCCCGATCCACTCTCCTGCATTACTCCAAGTGAGGTGTTCTGTGAACACACATCATTTCCCAAGTACTCACCTTTGATGTCCTGATGGGCAAATGCCCAAAAGAGTAGGAGTAAATTTTATGCCATGTTACGTATTCTAAATTTATAAATAAAGATATATATTGTGACAGATTTCTTGCTTATTTTAATCTGTGTATTTCGATCAGATATTATATTTGGTTATTCTAAACACTCCATAAGTTCACTCTGCTGTATCTCATAATAATAATAATAATGATAATAATAAAATAAAATATAATAGTAATAAGAATAACGAGTTGTTTAAATACTCCACCTGCTCTGAGGTAGAGAGATCAAATTTGTTCTCCGACGTGAGGGAGCAAATACAGTATGTTAAACCTGTGGTTGGTGAATAGCCTGATGATTTGTATTTTGGCAAATGACAAGCCAACCAAATATGGTCAGTTGAAAAGTATTGTTTAGTAAATACTCAGCAGAGCAAGGATTTATGTTTTGTATATTTTAATGTTGAGTGTTTTTGCCGCATGAAAACTAATAAAATAGGCCAAGACAAAACCCGTGTATAAAGTGTCTCTGCACCCTAGAAGACTCGAATGTTTCGGGTGATCTTGGGACAAAAGATGCATTACCAGAGTTACATTTATACACTATACTGTATATATATATATATTTAGCAAGTAACTAATTGATATTGTAACGTATACTTACTGCTTTTACCTGGAAGGGGCAATTACTTTTCACACAGTTGTACTCTGTGGCATATGCTGGCCTATGCTTACGGTGGCAGTTCCGTAAATCCAAACAAACTAAAAATTAATACAAACATAATAACCATATGTACTGATGTGCGGTGCTAAAATAATATATATTAATAAACATGCATATATGAAGTGAAAATATGAAGTGTTTAACACATATAAAAATAAAGCATTTAAATGGAAAATCCTGAAATGTTTTCTCCTGTAGAGACAACTAATTCTATAAAATACTAAATTCAATTACTATCTTCAATGATAAATCACGGAAACATCAAGGGCTGCTCTCATACTAAAACACTATGATAACTTAAATAAGACAAGGACTAAAATTAGGCCCATCTTTCCAGACAGGCTGAATGAATAAACTGCATCCATAAGTAACCCTTTTAATCATTTATGATTTCATTCATCGTTTGTTAGGTGACACAAGTAGGAATCATTCATTGGTTAAAAAGTATTGTTGGCATGGCAAAGAAATAAGCATCTTAAAGGGACACTCCGGCCATCATGCTCACTTTAATGCATATGACAGCTGCATGGTCCCTTTAATGTTTTGTGGAGTCCCCTGCATGCATTTCCCCCATTCCCAGCCTCTGCTATTTTGTGGAAGATGGGATTAGCCGAACACATTTTCTTGCCCGTGATGTACTTACCTTCAGTTATCTCCAGTGCAGAACACTGCGAGGGAGGGATTCAGATGCTCATGTACATAAATGTGAATGAATGTGAATGAATGTGAGATGCAGCCAATCAGTGGCAAAAATTGTGAGACCACGGAGGAGGGCAGGTACAAGGCTGCAGCTTCTGCAGGTAAGTGCTTTATTTGCTTTCTTGTTTTTTTAAAGAATGTATATTAAAGTACATTAATACGCATTTTTCTTTGATTCTTTTTCAGGGACATTAAACTGTTTCTTTAAAGAAAGCCTTTGCCAATATTTTTCATGGTGAAATCTTTGTGAATGTATATACACATATTGTACTGAAACAATAATAAAATGTTCCTGCCAAGAAGACTCGGAATCCCTTTTTTTATAAAAGGAATCCCTTTTTATAAATATGAGCTTCAGACCAATGGGGTTGAAATAGTTAGTTTATGATAACATAAAATCTAAATATTAATTAATCCCATTGGTCATATGTGCACAGATTTTCATTAATTTATACGAATGTCTGAAAAACATTCAGACCTCCAAATTGTTTCCTGAAATACAATGTAAGGACGTAAGTGTGAAAAGGAATTTCGTTTCCAAATGGAAAAAACCCTCTGAATTTCATCCGAACTGAAAGGGCAGGAAATTAAATTCGTTGTATCAAAAAGAGAACGAAAGATTTGTCTGAAACATTTTTGGTCCATTTGCACAAATCTAATGGTCATCTAATTCATTAATACAAAATCACACAATAAAAAATATTTTATTTTTTCATCCACTTTTATTGGACTTGACTTAATTTGGCATTGTAGTTAGATGTCAATCAAATGAATTTTGAATAAGTTGATGGATGCAGAATCGAGTTTTGAGTCATACACACAACACTTCTACTATTAAAATCATCTCATTTTGAATCTCTATGCAATAAAGCATGCACAGAATAAAAGGAGCAGGTAGGTGACAGCCTGTCACATCGCAGTCAGAGCTTGAGGGTGGCTAGAAGCAGAGGCTTGACAGTGAAGAGCTCTTGCCTGTAGAATTTGCTGGTGGGAGAAGATGGATCGGCCCTGAAGGCTGACTGCCTGACTGCCTGACTGCCTGCTGTGTGTTTAAGGGACACCCTGCAGGTACAGAGATTTCACTTTTAACACAATTTAAAAGTGTTTTTTCTATCGTATTCCCCACGTGAGATTTGTCTGTTGAAAAGAAATACTTTAAGTATGCATATAAAATATTTACAGCTAAAATATTGCTCTTCTAGCATAAAACATCACATAAGACATAACAGTAGCGCTTCTAGAAAATGTATCCATTAGTCCCCAGCTGATGAAGAGGCCTTAATTAAATGCTGATATTGAGACATGTATCACTTGTATCGATGATGTTGGACATGTATCACACCGGTATATTACAATTACCCTTTGAGGGACTCATGAATGGCCAGGTTTATGGATTAGTTAGAAGTCAGTGAATAGAATTATTATTGACGTCATCAACAACCACACTACAGCCCGACTAAATCACAGTTTAGTGAAAAGAACAGTTGTAGAAAAGCATTTGTGTTTATGCGTTCCATAGGCTGGTGAGCAAGGCCAGATTAAGGCACTTGGGGCCATGGAGCAGTTAGAGAAAAAGGGCCCTTCTTGCTCCTCTTCCTGTGTGGCACTTGCCACATTTACTGCCTGCCCCTCGGAAGTCCCTCCTGGCAAGCAGAGGATCCTGCTCTTACAGTACATGCATACATCTAGTAAGAGAGCGATGTATTCACTGAAAGGAGAACTGTAGTTTCAAATCACTAAAGCGACTATGCTTTATTGAAGGACCAATGCCAGTAGTTCCCTAACAAGAAGAGCCCGGTTAGCCCTGCATAGTGTAGCTAAATCACTAAGATTTCCTTAAATCTGGAAGTCTTGTTGGATGAATCTGGATTTGGTGGATGCCAGGATAACACTGGGGCTGTTTTTCAGGGTTTGGGCTCCTTAAATCCAGTGAAGATTTTTTGGACAATTATATGCTTCCAACTTTGTGGCACCAGTTTGGGGAAGGCTCTTTCCACCATGATTGTGCCCCAGTACACAAAGCAAGGTCCATACGTCAAAAGAATTCGGGTACTCTGCACAGACACCTGACCTTAGCCTCATTGAACACTTTGGAGTGAACTGGAAAAGGACCGGGCCTTCTCGCCCAACATCAGTGCCTGGCCTCACAAATGCTCTACTGGATGAATGGGCAAAAATTTCCACAAAAATACTCCACAAATCTGGTGGAAAACCTTCCCAGAACAGTGGAGATTCCTATAGCAGTAATATGACAACTCCAATTTAATGCCTAATGGTTTAGAAATGGTATGTCCAACAAGCTCATATACTGTAGGTGTGATGGTCAGGTATCCACACACTTTTAATCGTATATATATATATATATATATATATATATTATGTTTAATTATTTGTTTAATCACAATAATAAATAAAACAGAAAAAAATCTTACCTTAAGCGATATGCTCAGCATTGTCTTTTTATTTTTATATACCTGCATTTTTAAAATATATCCTTCTTTCAAGTTTGAGATAACAATATCCTGTTATTTAAAAAAAAATAGTTTAAAGGTGCATCCGTATGCTTACTTAGTAGACACAGCAGACACAGTAATACATATATTCCTTTTAGAGTACGGTATCATTTCCCAGTGCAGTGTAATAAATATTCTGCCCTTTCTTCTCTGTTCTCGCTAAGCTATAAATCGTGAGTCCCAACATCTTGCGCACCAATAAAATGTCTCCATAAACAACAACATCCGATATTAATACACGAAACATCTTTAATAACAAATATAATCTTAAAATAGTGTAGGTAGGAAGCAGCTGAGGTATTATGCTATGATAATGGCAGTAATTTAATTCTGAAAAGCTGGAGAGGTTGGAGCTGATAAATGGCTTCTCTACGCACAACAACGAACTGGGGGATCCTAGGAGTTTCCTTGTAGTCTTAACCCTGGGATTTCTCCTCTCAGGAATCACATTCATTGTCATTGTTAGACGGGAAAGATAAACTGTTTGACTACAGTTGCGGAGGACTACAGCTCCCAACGTGATCCTCCAGCCTACTCTACCTGTGCGACTGCTAGGGGTTAAAAAGCTCTTCTGATCGTCCATGACAGATTCATGAAGAGACCTTCAATTCTCTTACAAATCATTAACACTTTCCTTGCTTCCAGCATAGTAAACAGGGTAGAAAATGACCATTTCATGGAGGTTCAGGCACAACCTTCCATGTCAGTAGCCTCTCGCAGGCCTTTGTTGGGATTGGACCTTAATGGAGTCTCTCTAAATTCCCCGTATACATCGTTCTTTTCCGCCTTTCAGTAGACCATTCAGTAGATTTCCCGTCATTCACCTAAATCTTGAACACAATAATTACAAATGAGTCCATCCTTTAGAGCATTTAATGGAATCGGCACACAGCTTATCATCAAGGCTACAGACCCCAGGCAAATGATTATTTTCCACCCTGTATACAGCCTACAGAATAACACTTTCCTAGTATAGTGGACCTTTGGAGATATATATATATATACATACACATAGGGTCTGCTGTTTGGGGTTTCATAAAAAAAGTTAAAAATATCTAATTTAAAAAAACAAACACATTATAACCAGCACACCCTTCCTGGCTAGGAAAGAGGGTAATGTTGTAATCTACACATAACCAGGGGCATCAGAGAATTGTTTGCCCTTCAGGTGTGAAACCCAGAAGGGGGTATCTTAGCAGCCTGGGGGTCGCAGTGATGCTGGGCTGTTGTATTCCTAGCCCCATACAGGAGTAAAGTGCCGGCGGTACTCGCTGCATGCTGTCGGCGAGCACTGACACGGACGTGTTCTCTCCTACACACTGGGAAACCATAACAACCGAGGCAGAGCAGGAAGCTATAAAAAGGCAAATATTGCTTAACCCTTTCGGGGCAAGATTCTGCTTTCAAACAGTGCCTGGTGCCACTTGCTCTGTTCCATGTAAAAAGAAAAGGGTGATGGGCAAGACGGGTGGCACTCACAGGGTTAAATGCATCTAGTCACTGGAGTCCCTTAGGATAGTGACCTCTATAACGCACTCAGATTGGAAGGACTACCAACGTGGAATTAACGCCTTGAAGACCATCTCGGTAATCAGCTTTGGGCAACACTCTGACACTCAAAAGGGGTAATTTACCCAAAGTGAGCTCAACACAATGCTTACATTCTGAGTTTTCTGGGCTGGTAGGGTTAATAAATTCTCCTTAATTAAGAAACTGATTTGGCCTTTTATTCTGCAGCACCTTTTTGGGGTTTCACCCTTTCAGCAGCCGGAGTTTTCATTGTGTTCCAGACAATTGAAATCAGGACCAGGACCGTATTTTGATGACTGGACTTGGAGAGGCTACTGTGTCACCCGGTACACGATGTGTTAAAAGCCGTTGTGATCACTCCAAGAAGAGCTGGCTGACGACATTGGGACGGGGGGGGGGGCGCAGAAAGCAGCACTCAAAATAGACAGCAGTTGGAGTGTTGGAAGTGTTAAAGGCTGAAGGGGTTAAGGCTGTTCTCAGAATAGGATTCCCCTGGCTCCCCTCCCCTCTGCCTGTTCTCCTCGGGATTTCTTGGCTTTGGTTGAAGAGCACTTGCCGATCTGTTGCTGCTGTCCTTGGTGATGCAGAGCTCAATCCAATTAGCTTTCACCTCTAGAGCCTCTGAGCCAGCTTGCCGGGAGATCCAGCCCGGTGTGCCCTGTGCTGGGGACGCGTGTGTGTGCGGGTGAGTGTGTGTGTGAGTGTCAATGTGTGACCGTGTACCCGCAGCTCGCTGTCTCCGCTCCGCCGCTCATCCGCAGCAGACCCGTCGCGTACACCGAACAGACATCTTCCCTGTGTGCCGACGGCGAGCAGCAGGGTCGGGGCTTTCATGGCTCCTCTGACACTTTCTTATTTTAGCACCGGTTAACGTTCTGTAGACTTGTGGATTCCTGGATCTGTCCGACAAACCAGGCATGGGACAAAACAAGACCGAGCCCGCCGTGCCGAGTGCATTCGTCTACTGAACATCTAGAAGGCAACATCTGGAACAGGGATGAACCCGTCTCTCCCGTATGGTTGCCCAGCTTCTCATTAATCCAACTGGAGATCACTTTAAATAAGGTAAGTGGACGGGCTATTTCTGCCGTTCTCCCGAGTCTCTGCTGAGAGATGAATCATCACTGCTTACCCTGGTATTAATTCCAAATGAGGTTGATCATAAGGACCATATGGCTTACAGTGGATGGACTTAAAGGGTATCCAAATCTTAACTCAGTGGAGTCATCATGTCTTTTGTTGGAGGGACTTAGGAGCAACAAAATGATATAAAAAGTATACAGAAGACCTTTCAGTGACACAATGTATTTATATTCCAGTATAATCAAATCGCCTTTATATATATATATACACACTATGCAGTAAACACTGATTCACCTACACTAAACTTTGACCTATTCTTAATAATAATATCACTACTGGGATGTACCCAGTTTGTAAACATTGATCGCCAAAAGTTTAAAAGGAACCGGATGGGTTTAAGATTCCACACCTCTCATTGGGGTACCAACATAAGTGAAAAATAGATAACATAAAAAGTAAAACGCTATTGCAGTGTAATATTTTAATGATTGATGCGTACATTTATGGGCGACTAAATGCACACATGGATGTATGTTCCACTTGCCGTTATAAGCCAAGCAAATCAAGTTATATAACGTTTAAGCTTGAAATCTGTTCCGGCGGTGTATATCTGTAGTTCCAATAAAAGAGTGCCTTACTTTATTCTTGCTTTTGGAAGTGAATAACCATAGAAATGTTGGTCCCTTTTTGAGTGGAATGGTGGATCTTCTACAGATAATAAGTAATGAAGATTCAATGGTAAACAGCAAGAAAAAAAAAAAGAAGACCAGAGGCAAATCATTTAAAATCAATAATAATCTTATCTGGTACTGCTAAGGAGCTGGCAGAGCTCAGGGCGAAGACAGGGGCCAGCACAAAATGTACTCGTCTATAAAAAGTTTGATAATCGTATGTCTTTATACAAGTTAATGGTGTGATCGCTCATCTCTCTGGTGGACAATAGGCCTTCATTGCTTAGCAACATATTGAAGGCCCATCAGGCCAATGGAATGGATGGTTGAAAGACAGTACTCATGGTGTTGTGGCCATGTGCAGGTTGTGACCTTCATCCCAAGGTGGTTATGGTACTGAGTCACTGACAAAGGTTTGCTTACACAGAATGGCATATATCTACTGAATGGTGCACCGATTGTTCACGTTACTGTTAGGGGTGCATAACAACCTAGTGTCATGTATTATGATGCACACAATCTGGTGTTCATCATAAGATCATAAAAAAAAACATTTTTATGGTATGAATGACATAATACAGAAACACTTTTTACATGGAAATGTTAAAAAGTACCGGTTTATGCTCTACCTTTTCACTGTATTATTCAGTTAAAAATAGATTCAGAAATATGCAGTTAGTGACCAACAGGGGCATCATCAAAACACTTATTCTAACAATTCTACTCGGAACCTTCACGGAGGTAGCACAATGTTCACCATTTTTCACCAGAAATCATCTAGAAATTGCTTGACGGTATTATTTATCAAAATACTGGTTCCTGGTTCAAATTCTGTAAAAAGGGTCTTTTTAAATTGAATGTTCTTGCAGGTTGCATCATTCCATTGGTTGCTATGGCGATAAGATCACATTTCAAACATTGCATAAAAGAATCACCTTTTACCTCCACTATTTTAAAACAACGTGAAAAAAAGCATACTGTATAAATTAGATAGCTCCAAAGTACTAAAATGGAACTGACATCATGTTCTATATTTATTTACTGGTATATATATATATATATTATATATATATATATATATATATATATATATATATTCACATACATACACACAGTATATATACATACAGTGAAATATAAAGATAGTGCAGCCACCAAAACATTCTCTTCACTGCATATCCTCTAATCCGTTTAATTTGTTTACAACGCCATGTTGCGTTTGATGCAATGTAATACGTTTCTGTATTATTGTATATAAATTGATGATGTTGTGATATCATTACTTATTTTTTTATCATGAGTCTATTTGCCAGATAGCAAGGGTCTATCCTTATTCTGAAATCCTGCACCTAGACAGAATATAGAAAACTTAATGTAAATGTACATAAAGAATTTCTTTCGGATAGCAAAGCTATAAGACCCAGCTAAAGCTGTGAAACCGAGTTTAAAGGTCGTTATATTAAATGTGAAGTTTACTTAATAAGCTGTGGAAAGATAAAGAACGTTTTACACCTTACCATCTCACCTATTCATTACTGTGCAAGAATTGTGCAGGGGCTGCCCCTCCATAATGCATAGGTAAAGTGGTTCAATATTTCCACCTATCTATAACTTTCTATGATGTATGGGCAGCTGCAGTAACCCATAGCTTTGCTGATGGTGGATTTATATGCAAACGTGGAAGCCAGAAGTAGGCAAGATGGAACATGTTTGCAAGATACTGCTTGTAGAAGACAATTACATTATATAACGTTCATTTTTTTCCTCTTATAAACCAAATCTTCTGTTTTGAGAGTATATTTAGAAGAAGAGGTTGGGGGCAGGAAACACTGCTAAGCTATGAATGCAGGAAATGTAAATCCAGCATTGTAGGTGTCTGCAGCTTCTGATCTGTACAGAAACAAAAATGTTGGTTGCATATTTCCCCTACTATATAACGTAGTTTAGAAATATAGAGTTTGCCACTGCTGGTGGTCTGTGTGCTGTTATGGTATGTAGACCACCAGTGGTTCCCATGATTCTTCCCGGTGGTCCTTATAGCTTTACAAGGAGTGTAGAAGAGAAGGCAAATAAATAAAATAGAATGTGGTTAAAAGGGTACAACTTTCTATTTAGAACGGCAGACCTTCTATGAGACTGTTATGGAATCTATGTATAGCAAACATACATTGTGGGGAAGCGGAGTCAGTTGCCCAATGGCCTTTAAACACAAAATATTGCAGACCCATGCTACACTTAGAAGAGTGCTGGCACCGTTAAGCATCCAAAGTTAGAGGTCCAAAAAAAGTCTCCCTAGATGTTTGGCCAATGATGGTAAGGGCAACAGCTCTCAATATGCACAGTCCAGGTAATGTTTAATGCATATTAGCCAAAAGAAGCTGTGTAATTAAGCAATAATGCAGTCTGGGGGTAAATGCTGCCTAACGTTATTCTGGAATACAAACACACAGAAGAAAGCCCTGCGCTCAAACTCTCATCACTCTTGGGCGGCAGCAACGGCTATAGTATTCATCAGCCCAAAATACATAGAACAAACACCAAAAAATAGTTACCTGCGCACTATCCCAAACACCTGTGCTTATTTAGACAAATGGAGGTTTTTGGTTTCACTCCAATGGCCATTAAAATGGAAACTCGCCTGCCACCCCACTTAGGCAAGTCCTACACTAAACACTTCACCTCGCTGCTGTGAGCTAAAGGTAAAAACCTCTAATGAGACAAAGAGGGGTATTCTCTAAACCCCTACACATTTATTTAGTTAACTCCCATCACTCTTGGGTGGCAGCAACGGCTATAGTATTCATCAGCCCAAAATACATAGAACAAACACCAACAAATTGTTACCTGCGCAATTGTGTAGTGTAGGACTCGCCTAAAAGGTTTGCCGTGGCGTGGCGTGGCAGGCGAGTTTCCATTTTAATGGCCTTTGGAGTGAAACTAAAAACCTCCAGAAGGTTATTCTGGAGCCTGGTGGCTATAGTAAAACATAGTGGGCAAAAATATTGAAATCAGAGCAGTCAAGGAGGCAATTGGCCCCACTCCCTTGCCAGTTCTCCCCTGATTACAGAACATTCGATTATAACACTGCAAGATAATGAAATATAGCGCTCCCCAAGTTCATTTGGCACTGGGCAGTCATATCACCAATGAGAAGAGTACCATCGACACAGAAAGATCTTGGACATCACAATTTAGACATTGAATCAAAAGTGTTTATGTATAGATACAATACATTTAAGAATCACAAACAGTAATAGCGTGGAATATGTGAATGATTGTCAAACTATGTGTATATACATGTACATTTTCATTGTTCTGGATTGGGAATTTTATTATATTTGCAGTACTTAATTAGGTGAAGAGTAGTGGTTGGATTTGGTCTGACAATGATTAAGAAAGATTTGTCCCCGGGCTTCCTAAACCTGTTTTAAATATAATTGTAATTAGAAAAAGTTTGTTGACAGATTATCCTGAAGGTGACAAATGTCAGTACTGTTTCTCGTATAAGGCTGTAAGGATTAAAAGCTTGCCAAAAATTGATCTACTGTTAGAAATCTGCAGGATAAATATATCAAGGATGTAATAATGTGTCTAAGTGCTATTTTTCTTGCTATTATTCATTCCACTGACATCTCTGTTGTAAAGCATAGAGTTTGCCATTCTCAGAAGCTGAGGGTTGGGTAATACATTTCTCACCCGTTGAACCCATTAGAAGAATAAATCGTAAAACGTATCCTACTTTAAGGTAACCTCCTGTGCTCCAGTGTGACTGGGAGTACATTTACTCAAACGATTAGGGCCATCCGAGTTATGCTCCTCTCATTGAATCATTGGTGACCAAGTCTGGGACAACATGCAGAAGCTGGAAATGTCTCAGCAATCGAAGAGTTGGATGCTAGTGCCAAACTTATTATTACGAATGGAAAGGGGAAAATAATTATACTTTTGATTCATTGACCAGCATAGAGATGTTTGTGCAATCAAGTAAAGATAGAACATTACAAATTTTACCTTTCTTTGATTTTTGAAAGCCCCAAACACCTCCGTGTAATGAATTCTCTATATCATCCTTTTTACAAAGATCGAGGCGGCCCAGCATGAATACAACACAGGGATGTCATAGATGTTAGATGTGTGGCATTGCCAACATAAATGGCAGCAGCACCCATATCTCTTTATATCCAAGTCATTTAAATGTTATGTTAGGCATAAAACTATCCTGAATCTGAGACAAGATCAGGGGCTGATTAAGGTCTGAGTATCTCCATCAGGAAAAAGAGGCGCACTAGATGGGCTGAAAGGTTCTTATCTGCTGTCAAATTCTGTTTCTATTTTCATTTTTAGATACATTTGGTTTTAGTGTTTCCAAATTTGAAATACAACATTTTGAATAAGCTATCTGTTAAGGAAATATAAGAAACTATTCTACTTATTTCAAGAACATAAATAAAAAGTCCATGATGTCATATACAAAGCATCCAGCATAAAACTGCATACACGCACAGCTGTACAAGGAACCTGAATCAAGGATTTATAGAATTTATTTTTAAAAAGCCATTTTAGGACATTTGTTAGAAATATCATAACAAATGGATCCCAGAAGGTAATCATTAAACAATGCTCTCCAGTAGGTCATAATTCTGGTTACAGGTTATGAAAATAGTTTTACCCAGTGTACAAGATTGTGTATTAGTCTGTGATCCAAATACTTTATAAAATTGGGCACGATAGCTCCAAAAAAAAGTAATGAAAAGGCCTCTACTACCTAATAATGTTCAGCCTTTTCGAGACAATGGAAAACTGTCAACTTTACTGATGTGCCTTTTGCTTCTGGTTTGCAGTATGTGTGGTATATTTTTAAACAAAGAATAAGTGCCATTTATTTAATTTTGGGCACCGTGTGCAGACTTCTGGCACCAGTGAATTGTGGATTAATTTCCTTCTCTTTGTAATTGTAATAATGTTGTTCTTAGCAAAGCTCAAAAAAAAACTGTTTCCAAAGGCTCAGACATCCAAACACAGAATATGAATCTTAAAATAATTATAATTTAATACACTAACTAAATATTGCACATTTTTTGGAGGGTTTTACACTCAGATTAGAAGTGTGCTTCAAACAGCAAACCAAATTCCTCTCTGGTAATATGTATATAAATGTATTTATTTAAAAGTAGTTATGGCTTGTTTAAAGGTATTCACAATTCCATAACACGTAAGACAATAACACAGACCTCTGCTGTTCCTGCAGCCTCTTAGTAGGGCTCTGGGTTGTAAATGATGGATGGGGGAGGCTAGTAAGTAGGCAGTTGCAATAACTTAGGCAGGGTAGTCATCCACCTTTGTCTGAGTAGGCTACTTTGGCATTTTAGGACTAGGATCTCTTCATTAAATTAAACTACGGTTACACGGGCCGGACTGATGATGGCTAGGCGGCCATGGTCCTTTAAGGCCAGTGGCCACTAAATGACATTGAACCATATCTTACATGTGTGCCTGTTCTGTTCTATGCAGTGACGCATGTACCTTCTGAGCTGCCCTAGGCATGACCTAGGGGCAGCGCCCCAGCTGCCCTATCCTTGTTGAAGTGCTCCTGGATATGCAGACTATGTGGGCTGTGTTGAGTCGGCAGAGCCTCCATAGTGTTAATTAGCCGGTTGAGCAGCGGGATACTGGGGAGCCTGATCCCCCAAGAGTCGGCCTAGGCTAGAATATGTCGCTGGTTCTATATTATGTACTATCACCAAATGTGCTGCATTGCACATATATATATATATAATGTGGGGGCTGGGGCTTTTCATAAAAATATTTAGTTCATAAAAATATTTAGTTCTTTTATTTTATTATTTGCCATATATGGGTAAATAATTAGGATTTTTTCTGCTTTCTTAACATTTGTACCGTTATAACATGCGATGCTCAGTTTGTTGGACTATACCTATAAAACGTAAGATCTATCTCTCCTTGATAAAAACATTTAAATTGTCGGGGTCCACAATTTATATGTAAAAATGTAATTATGGTTTAACAAACATTTTTTTTAAGAATCACTATACTTCCTAAAAAAAGGGGCTAATGTTATTTATCCCTACTACTCCTCTAGAATGCCATTCCATAAGCCTACGTTATTAGTTTTTCACTACCCCTCATTTTTCCTGGTTTTTGTTACTATTTGTAGCGATGCTATTGTATGTAGATAATACGATACATAACATTTCCTGATAACATTATGTTAATTTTTCATGTTTTTCTGGTAACATGATCCCCTAGAACAAGTAACAGTAGCATAAGTGAGGTTACAATAGTATTTTTCTCTGTGTATGCACAGAAAGCTTTAGCTCAGCAGTAATGCAGAAGGTTTCAGGCAAAAGAACCATACCGGCCATCTAACATTCTGCACTGACGTCCTGTTACCTGCAATCCACACAGGTAACACTTTTAATAAACATTAAAGATATTGGGCCATTTTATTTACGACGTATGCATGTGAAATGCCTGTCAACTCATTTATTTTCATCCATCAATATACCCGTTACTGACCCATTGCATGCTCTGTTGAGCTAGACGCGCAGTAAACATATAGATTTACGTGGAAGGAGAATTAATGCACACAGTAGTCCCCTGATGATTTATATGCCACTCTGCTAAGAGCTGGCCATTTGCTTTTGAGCTTTTGTACATTGCCCGATGCTGAAGGCAAAGTGGAAATTTGCTGAAATGTCAGATGTGGGTGTTTGACATATATTAGAAATGACCATGGTCAACTAATGTACCCCATGAAAAAGGCACAATATATTCCTGTCAACACAAGTGCTTTAGTGTTTTTCTGTGGGTCACAGTTCTGTGGTTGCATGTTCTAAAAGCTGTCAAAAGAACAAATGATACAGAACTGAAAATAACGGTATAATTATTTTACAGCATTCGACTTAATAATTGTGCATGGTTAATACACACATTACTGACGCACAAATACGTCATAGATAAATACTACTTCCTAAACTCTTTGTATTTTATTATTTTTTATTTATATGGTGGTGACAGATTTTACTCTCTCCATAATTATATCTACATGCATATATGCATATGTGTTTTATGGGCACTCCATGTGAAATGCATACATTTTATCCTGCCTTAGACAAGAAGAGAACTATAGAGTATAAAGGGGACGCAGTGAGACTACAGACAATACACAGACATTAATATGTAGTTGCCCCCCCTTCCAGCTATAACATCTTCCACTATTTTGGGAAGCTTTTCCACAAGATGTTGGAGCGTTTCTGTGGGTATTTTTGCCCGTTGAGCATTTGTGAGGTCAGGCCCTGATGTTGCATGAGAAGGCCTGTCTCATAGTCTCCTTTCCAGTTCATCCCAAAGGTGTTCGATGGGGTTGGGGTCAGGGCTCCGTGCGGGTCAGTCAAGTTCTTCCACACCAAACTCATCCAACCATATATACATGGACCTTGCTTTGTGCACTGGGGTACAGCGATGATGAAACCGAAAAGGGCTTTCCTCAAACTGTTCCACAAAGTCACAAGCATAGCATTGTTACCTTGCTGAAGGGAATAGACATTTTGGACTATGATATGCTTCCAATGGGCACAAATTCCCACAGAAATACTCCAAAAGCCTTACTCCAAAAGTGGAAGCTGTTAAAAAAAAATACTCCAAAAAAGGAAGCTGTTAATTTTTATGCCCATATATTTATGTAATGTCATAAAAGTCCCTGTTGGTGTAATGGTTAGGTATCCCAATATTTTTGTCCAAATATATATATATATATATAGGAACAGTCATGCCAACATTTGTTTCATATCTTCTTAGACAATTATTGAAGGCTTTTGCTTTTCCTTGTGCACCAGCTCAAAACAGATTCATTGAATACAGACTCCCAATGCCAAACACAAGCGCAAGAACACACAGCCAGACTGCAATCAGAGAGAGACTGAGGCAAACATCTTTTTCCTAAGCGATAAAACACATTAAGATATTTTTATACAAGGCGTACAGTCAGACAGAGAAAAATTTAAAAGGAGACTAAAAGAAATAGACTTTGCGTAAAGAAATAGGCACTATTATTTCTTCATCCCTTCTGTAGTCTACCATGTGTAGTTGTGACAAGAGTACAAATCCACCCAATCCATCATAAAGTTTATGTCTAGTACAAATATTTTAATGAGATGACTCCTGAGTAGTGTGCCATTTTGGTTCCATTTGGATACGGTGGCTATACTAGTTACGAGATCAGCAAAGATAATCAGCTAATCATTGTTTTATCAAAATTGTAAACCAACAGTGATGTTAATATCGTGATGAAAACATCATCACTTGTTCCTTCTCTTGGGTAAGTACCAAACCTATCAAGTAGATCTACACCAATTATTGAACTTGTTATAATGTGAAATATTTTTTATATATGACTTGCATGCGTCTTTTCTCTGTAATTAAGGATTAAATATTTAATGATTAAATATTATTTTGCCAAATTAAGATGGCATCATCTCTCTTGCAGAGTGGACCATACCAACCACGGAATCTACTGTGACCGCATGACTTTGTTTCCCATGACACAATATTCGAAAGAACTGATTTAAGCAACAGTGTGTTGTTCAACATGGCGGAAAAGGCTGCACCTGGGCTCAACAGGAAGGCTTCCAGATCTACACTCTCCCTTCCACCAGAGCCGGTGGAAATCATTAGAAGCAAAGCATGTTCGCGGAGAGTGAAAATAAATGTTGGAGGTTTAAACCATGAGGTTTTATGGAGGACTTTAGACCGGCTACCAAGGACGAGGTTAGGAAAACTCAGAGACTGCAATACGCATGATACTCTCCTGGAAGTGTGTGATGACTATAATCTGAACGAGAATGAATATTTTTTTGATCGACATCCAGGAGCTTTCACTTCAATTTTAAATTTCTATAGGACAGGGAAGCTCCACATGATGGAGGAGATGTGTGCGCTGTCATTTGGTCAGGAGCTTGATTACTGGGGAATTGATGAGATATACTTGGAATCATGCTGTCAAGCTAGATATCATCAGAAGAAAGAACAAATGAACGAGGAACTGAGGAGAGAAGCTGAGACTTTAAGAGAGAGGGAAGGAGAAGAATTTGACAACACGTGCTGTCCAGAGAAAAGGAAAAAGCTTTGGGACTTACTGGAAAAACCAAACTCATCAGTAGCTGCGAAGGTAATCACTATTAGATGATACTATTAAGCTGTTTAATTTTGTTCTTGTAATTTGAATTTATTAATTTAGGAGACATGATACTCTAGCCAAGCGAGCAATGCGATTTGCTGTAAAGTACCATGCAGCTATTAGGGTGCATCCTTGATTGTTAAATACTATGGTTTGTGTTTCCAAAATCAAGTCCCTGTGACTTTTGAGTTTATTTGAGTCGTTCTTTGCGGCAGAGAGGCTTTCACAAGGTGCACTACTACCTTTGTGCAAAAGGCTGAAAATGTATTAACATGTAGGATGAATTAACATGCTCCTTAAAAGCATTACAGTGCACCTATTATTATTTGTTGTTTTATATAGCGCCATCATATTCTACAGCACTTTATAATGAAAAAATGTTAGCAAATGCATAGGTTAAATTCATTGCAATTCAGACAAATGGTGTGTACATTAAATCTTGTTAATTCGATGTTCATATTTACATGAATATCTTTTAAAGAGGATGTACCCTTCATGTGCGGTGAACCCAGCCCTTAGCGAGCCTGTATGAGATGTCCCTTTTTATATAAATAAAAATAGGCCTTTTGATGCTTCTCTGTATCCGCTTAAAGCTCATCATCTTTGCAGTTGCAATTATTTGTCTTTAGATCTCCCCTCTATTAGAGGGTTTGGCACCCTGACAGGTCTGCACTCTATGAGCAGTAACTTAACCCAGGAGCTCTAATGGCCCTTTTTAATGCAAAGGTTTAAATGAACGATATATAAAACCTCTAGGAAATTAAAGTGCAGTTGCATATAAAGCTCACTACAGCATTATTCAAGCTCGTTTGCACATTTGATAAAAAAACGTACTTTATAGTGTTAATTTCTAACTGTAACACATAGTCATTGCCTTTCACGCATTATATATACACAGTGTGCGTGTGTATACGTGTGTGTTTGTGTAGTTACTTGGAATGTAATTTTTTTAAGCTTATAGGTCAAGCTATGACCTATAGTAATGTAGAAATAAATGTATAACCTTTTTTATTGTATTCGGAATTCGGAAGCATGTATCTGGAATGTAAATGTTAAATTGATGGGACAGGAACATGCCAGACAAAAATGCTTAGTAAACTAGCATGTTAGTAACAGTTCTGTTATTTGCAGTCCCAATCCGTTCATCATATTCACTGTAATGCTTATAGTGTGTTTATTGTGGCTGGTTCATGGCAGTGTAGCAAAAATCAACACCGACAGAATACAATACCGGGCCATGTGTATCAAAAATTAAGAACAGTTTGCTCACCATGTTTAGTCCATCTGTTACACTCCAACTCCCATTACCCTGAGTTTGACAGAGGGTGAAGAGATCTGAAACTTGGAGAAATGCCAGTTCTTAGACCATGCTCTAAAGCCTTATTTTGTGGTTAAAGATTATTTCCGTGATACTTTGTTAAAACTGTTTGGTGGTAAATAGCTTTTACACTGCAACATTAAGTCATTAAAGGCTCTGCATTATTTATTGACAATGTATATTAAAATAGCATTCTTTAGAATAAATTAGTTTTAGGTATGGTGTCAGCTACACCTTTCTTCACTTGCCAGTGTAGAGGGCATGATGTGTAATGCTGCACTCCGGTAAATTCTATAGAATAAACAGAAGGCCTTCATACCTGAGCAGGGCAGATGGGTTCAAAGTAAGTATGAACGCGTGTTTAGGTTTCCCTGTGGGGTCACACTCAGTATGTATGTGGACGTAGCACAGGCAGATTTCACTTGGTACTGCTGGCCAAGAGGGGATTTGACATCGTTAGATAAGGCAGCAGTCTCAGTCAAGTGAAAGGTTGATCCCCTTGTGATTTAACACTAGCCATAATAGAACAAGAAATATAATCTTGTGGCACAAAAGAAGGGATTCACAGAAAGAAGACTATTTATGGAGGAGTTGTTTAAGAAGAACCATTCCCAACTCTCTAAAGCCACACTTTAATAATTTAGTATAGCTATCCATTTATATTGGCTAAACACACCTCCCTGCACAATACATACCACCAGTCACCTCCAGAACCGGGTTGGTGAATGTTGCAGATGGGGGTCTATTGAGATTCCTGTGACCATGCACAGAAAGTGCTCCTTATGCTCTTAGTGGGAGCACTTTCTGACCACTGATTGGCTGCGTCAAGCATCCAATCAGTCTCAAGAATCCTTGGACCTCTGAGAGAGGTAGGAAGCTGCAGCTTTCAAGCATAGGAAATGCTACCATGTAAGTGACTTAAGCAGGCAGGATGAAGGAGAAATACCTATTAAGCTAGTACTCTTCAAAATGGTAAAATTAAATAAATAACTTTAGAATAAGATTCAAATCTGTAAATAAAATGTAAGGTAATGTAAAATATCTGGCACCAATTACTAAAGTGTTGTTTCTGCATTAGCGATGAGCGATAAGCTTGTAAGGCATTCCACACTGCTTTCACAAATGGAACTAGGTGTTAGTATAATATCTGTAAACATTATTCTGCCAGTGCATTTTTCTGTATTTGCACAACCAATCACTGGCTACTTAAAAATGTCATAGTTGACAACTATGCCAACTATGATTGCAATAACAACTTTGTTAATGCATTTGTGATGAACAGTTTAATGCAGCATGGGAGCTGGTGGCTTATAATTGCACAAAAGTGGGACTATCCCACAAAAAAGGTTATTTGACAGCTATACTAAAAGTTAAATTTAATTCCAAAGATGGGCTCTTTAATATTTGTGTATTGTTAAAAGTTTAGTCTTATGCTGAGACACCTCCGCCATGCCCCCCTGGGCCCATGTATTGTCCCCACCAGCCCCTGGCATGCCCCCACCAGGTATACCCTGCCATGCCCTGCCATGTCCCCACCAGCCCAAGCCATGCCCCTCCCCAAGCCCTTGTGTAGCTAAAGTATTCCATGGTGGTCTGCTGTAGAAGCTGCAGCAGGTCCCGTGTCACTATACCAGAAGTGCCAGATGTGATGTGATTACAGCTGTGTGGGGCCTTATGAAGCCTCAGCTAGCTCTGTCAGTGTGCCGATCTTCTGCAGACTGCTGTTGTCTGCACATCGGCACACTGACAGAGCTTATTCTTGGACATTGTCCCTGAATGAAGGTGCCCGGTAAACGTGCTCCCCTTAGGCACCACGTTCCCACTTCTAATGGTGGTACTAGTAAAGACTAACATTCATAATCAAGATGCTTTTAGATAGATGTGACACTCAGGGCCGGCCGAAGACTTAACGCCGCCTGGGGCGAAGTTTAAAAAGGGCAGCATTTTAAACTTTGCCGACGCCCCCCCGGTAGTTACCTTTAAAGAGTCCTGCGGCGAGTCTTCCTGCTCTGCCACAGTGCCGGCTTGTAATGCTGAGCCGCCGGAATGACGCCACTTCCGGCGCTGCAGGCATTACAGAGCCGGCACGCGAGAATGAACAGGGAGACTCGCCGCAGAGGAAGAGAGAGAGGGGCGCCGAGCGGGTAAGCGAAAACCACTCGGCGCCCCTCTCTCTTCCGCTTCAAAAAAAAAGTGCCGCCCCTTCCAAAGTGCCGCCTGGGGCAATTGCCTCAGTCGGCCCCATTGTAGGGCCGGCCCTGGTGACACTTACATGTATGAAATGAGATCTGGTTGAGCTAATTGATTATTATTTTTTTTACCTGAAAGAAGACATTTATGGACTGCTTAATTTGTCCGAAAATATATAGATTTGCTCAGGTAAAGTGTAAGCTGTTTATAAGGTTATCACCTAAATACATCTACAAAAAAAATGTCTCTGCCTTAAGGGTTAAAGTATGTTTAAAATAATAGAGAGCAGTAAGGTTTTTCTTTCCTACCACCTTTCAAGCTGATTAATATGAAAAAAACATATTTTAATACAAAAAAATAATATCTTATTTGGTTTTCTTGTAAGCATAAATCCAATAGTTATGACGCAAACCAAATATATTTATTTTTAATGCTTTATTAATTTCAGTTGTAAATAACAATTCTTTGGTTGAGATGAAATATTTACTCTGAGGGTCACAGGCAATTTCAGAGCTATACAGAGGAGGAGGAAAAAGCAATGATCACAAATCCATCCAAGTTCTAAAATTGTGTTTTTTATTGCCTACAAAATAATTACATAATCCTGAACTTCAACCCATCTGACAACAGACCTGCTAAGAATAAATATCCTCCGGGATGTTAGGTCATTGCCTTTTTGTCAAGCAGCGGCATGCAACATAACACCATAAAGCAGATGGATGGAAAGTTTTATCAGTACTAAGTGGCTGCTGACTTCTTCAAGTACTAAACTTGTATTTACACAAGGGAATGCTAAGGCTGTCGAAATCATGACAGAGCAGCCACAGGCCTCCTGACTTTTTTCTTGGTTCATACATTAATGTCAAGTGAACACATGAGCCAAGACCAGGGTCGCCAGATGTCTCCACTTGCAGATGCCTCTTCCCCTAGTTCACTGCCGCAGAAGATCTTCTCCACAGAAATCTGCCCTAAATGACAACGGGTATTTATTGTTATTTTAGACCGCTGCTACTTTAAAAGGACACCCCAGGCTGTGATGTACAATCTAAATTTACATCACTTTTGCTTGGATTCCAACACATTTCACAGCAATATTATACCAGTTCTGCTAGTTCTACTGGATACGATTTTCATGGTGTCTCTCTTGCGTCTGAGGAACCCCTACCTGCTCCCCATATCCGTTTGCCCCTTTGCCATCGCCGGCTATTTTCTGTGCAGAATATATGTAAAATAAATTAAGCAAGAATTCAGCGCATATCCAGTGAATACCATTCAAAAAATGCACTGCATTTTAACCCATTGAGAGCAATTTAAAGCCTTCTCTGGACACCATTAATGAGGCACCTTCTGTAGCAGGTCAGGTGCTTAACCCTAAGGTTTGGTCAGAACCTGCAAATATACACAGCACAAAATAATATACAGAAAGGGGAGCGCGCAAGCTAAAAGACATAAAAGACCATAAAATAGTAATGCAATGAACTAATAAAGAATTTAGCACAACCCCAGTGAATACCATTCAAAAAACACCTGAGGCATAAATGTTGGGGATTCCTTCACACTATATGGCCATATATTGCTTAGTCCGCCACAACGTCAAAGTACCCCAAGATATATGTTCAGCTATATAAAACTGTCCCTTTAACATATTATCCTAACTTGGAAGCATGAGACTTGACCCTTAATTTAAGCCAATGGAAATTTGGATCTCCCAGTTATCTGGTCCCTGCTCATATTCCAGGACAAATGATATGGCATCCTCAGTCCTCAGGGGTTTTTTTTGTTTTTTTTTGTTTTTTTTTGTTTTTAAACAAGCAGAAGCAATGCTTTGCATATATTTGGATTGTAAAGCGACCACAGAACAAGCATAGTGTTGTGCTGATTGGAAGTGAATACCAATTAGAAACAGGTCTGATTACCAGTAGACTATTATTTCTTAGTGGTAATGAAAGATAAAATAAACAGAGGAATCACAGAAGAAATAAAAATCATAAAAGTGTGGCCAAACTGGCCATAGATTGAACAGATGGCCTACAAATGAATCAGATGATGTTCAATATTTTATGTAAAGGATCGCAACACAATAAATGAGCTACATTTGAAAAAAAAACATATAAACAATTAGGCCTATTACAATATTATCATTTTGAGTCCCTGAAGGAGAAGTTTCATATGTTATTATACGTTTGCTAAAACAAATAAGTCTACTTATGATATTATAAGCGTGTGTATAGGGCTTAGCGGAAGCCCACTCAGTAACAGAAGACGGAATAGGTTGTAGTCATAATTAAAGCTCTTTCAAAAAGACCTGCTCAGAAGGTCTGCATCGCATGGCTTTTTATGAAGCATTGTTAATATAGAACTAAATTTCACAGTAAAAAAAAACGTCTGTTTTAGTTTAATAGCAGATAAAATGTAATACATTCTAAAAGATGATTTATTTACTTAAAAGAGATATATGGATAATTTTTACTTTTGAAATATGAACCCTTTAATCGCCAATGGTTAACCAAATGGCTCCAATCCCAGTCCTCATGGAATCCTTTACCTGTCTTTATTTACGGATATACCTAATGGAATCACCTGCATTCAAGCAGGCATGTCAGCCATGACATACTGGTAGCAAAAGCAAAAAGCAACAGTTTTTATATATGATTTACCCAGAGACCCTGAGATTAGGGCTAAAACGCTGAGACTCCTTGTCTAACACTGAGAGTTCCAGATATGAACAGAAGGTATCATGCAAATTTATAGTGCTTGACACCACTTGGGAGTGATTATTCTCGCTCGGTACCAGGACTGACCCTGCATGTAAAATGTACATGCTCGTCATACATTAACCTCTTAAGGACTTGTATTTTACACAGTTTTACTTATATACACTAAAATTTAGTATGGAAAAAAAATTTAAAAAATGGGCATATAATGAAAAAAATATTTCACTGTATTGCAGTTAATTTCCAAGAACCAAATCTTGTGTCACATTAATGATATCACTGTAATTGTTTCTTCTCTTCTTTTTTTGAATGGAACTGTATATATATGCACCGCATTTTTTTATTTTCATGCTACATAATAGGTTAAAATCATGTTGACAATAACAACTGGGCTGTTTTTGAGAAGATGGTTTACACGAACCCCAAGTATCATGTAGCTATTGATTTAGTTATTTTAAAGATCTTGAAATATCCTGACACACTATCCTCCAACGATCGTTGATCTTTCTTGCCTTTGGAAATGTGCCAGAGTGGCATTGTCTGATCCTGTCTACATGACGCTAGTCATATAGATGGCCGCATGGCTGTGCATACTTAAACACAGAAAGTCCTACGTCTGCCCTTAGATATAAGATAAAGCGAGCAGTCAAAAAAAAATACATAAAATAAAATATATTTTGAATAAATGAGTAACACACAGTAATACACTTTCTTTATTCTTCCTATAAACTTTTTTTTTGTATATTGATTCATCAGCAGACATCACTGTGTAAATTCAGTTATTCTCTATAGATTATAAACACCAATAAAATTATTTTTTTAAAAAAAATTATTTCAAAAGCAAACTAGACACTTAGACCTGTAGTGTACCCCAAATCTATATAATAGCTTTTTAAATATGTAAAGCATAAAAAGGTATCTTTATAAAAAAACAACTGGGGTGGCCTGTTAAATGAAATGAGCCTTGGCAACCTAATAAAATGGTACAATGGTTCTAAACACTGATCGTGGATTAAATTTTAGTAAAAAAAAAGAAAAAAAAAAGAGCTGCAGGGAAACCGTTTCAAACCAAGTAAAACAAGAGTATTAACCTCTGTGTATTGTACCCCGGAGGCATCAAAAGATTTAACTACTTTCTGCTAGCGATACACACAGCCCTCGGGGATATGGCAGGGAG
Organism: Spea multiplicata; assembly: GCA_009364415.1. Taxonomy (NCBI): domain Eukaryota; kingdom Metazoa; phylum Chordata; class Amphibia; order Anura; family Pelobatidae; genus Spea; species Spea multiplicata. Next base: position 9,589 of record VKOC01000853.1, on the reverse strand, counting down.
AAGTCAATCTATAGAAGCACTACTGGTAAAATTACTTTACCGTAAGGTCATAAGAAACCTCGCACAGAAAAATACATTGTCAAACACCCTTCTTTACTAACTCAATCTGACATTTAACTGCTACACAAAGACATGTGGTTATTGTTAGCGATTTAGTGGATTTGATGAGAAAATCCATACTTTAAATATGTTGTTTTTGCTTCAAAAGTCTAGGATTAGAATTCACGTGTTACTAATCTGCACCTTTTTAACAGGAGATTTATCTGCAGAACATGATGTATTCTTCCTCGTCCTCCCCATACATATTGATTACTCTGCTCTTATTGAGTTCTTATGAAATCATAAGTCACCGTGATAAAAATAGCTCTGTTATAATACACTTCATTAACGTAGTAGTAGTAATAGTATAGTTGAGCATATTATCCAGCACATAAAATGACCCTACGCTGCACTAAACATTGCTTATAGGATCTTTTTTTTTTTATTCTCTGGCATATCATGAGATAATTGTGTAATATATATCCTGACAAAATCTTGTGTTTTCATATTCTGACATGATTTAAAGGAACATTAACTGTAAAATGTATTGACCTTTCTTAAAATTAACTTTTCAATTTAGTGAAAGAGGTTTTGAATTTGCTGGGTCCTCATCAATCTGACTGGATGGACTCCGTAGAAGTTGTCACTCATTAACCTTAGACTATGTTCATTACAATGCCATTATTTTGTCAGGAGAGAAATATTTTGGCCGCTGGACTTGGCAGTTGAGCGCACTTTTATCGTTTAAAAATCTGCTTTGTTCTTTCAGTAAAATTTATGTTAAAATAACTAGACGCTACAAGGGATTTCTTTTTTTGTTGTTTCGCAAAAATATTAGCAAGGACAGGGTAGACAACATCAGAATGTGGGATCTCACATTCAGTAAAACACTATTCTCTTAGCAGACATTTTTCATCGTATCCATGTTTAAACAGCTCTGCTCAAGGTAGACCTAGATTTTTCACATCTTGTCAGCCTTCACAAGTCCACATAAATAAAGTTTATCGACCCCTTTTTTATTTGGAGAATCTGAGTAAATGTTATATAAAATTAAACCGTGTAGCATTTGCAGAGGTAGGTCTAATGACTATGCATCCCTGGTCAAAGGCAATGGTAACGCAATATACCCCAACACACGCAATAGGCTAATGCAACAGAGCTGAGCTTGGATGGTACGGAGATGAGACAATCCCAGACTCAAATAAGTCCATATTGGTTCACACTCGGAATCCCTGCATGATGCTTTACATTGGGATTGGTCAAATAGAAATCACAATGGAAAACGAATAATTCTTTTTTTTCCTCTAAAAATAGCAAGATGTTGGAAGACAACCCCCTCCCTCACACACTTAGAGAGATGTGTTAATTACCTTAGAGCATTGTAGACAAATGGTTAGTAAATTCCCATTACACATCAATCTTATATTAAGAGGTTTCCTCGCAGGAAATCATGGGTGGTGGTCCAGCTCTCTCTGAAATCCACAGAGGGACAAAGATTTTGAGGTCCACTGCCCCATGGACGCTTTAGGGAGCTTATCTCAAAGGAAATTAATTCTTGGTCATGTCATAACACAAGATCCTAGAGTTACGGAGCACCTTACGAGTTAACATTTTGTGAAGGGTCAGCTACTTAATTACTGTAGTCTAAAGATTCATTCTATTTCCATCACTCCATTTCATTTCACACTAGCAGTCTGCTTTATGGACTATGAAATTGAAAGTAAAAATTGTATTAAAATGTTCTTTCATACAGATATACAATAGGCCTAGCCTTTTATGTGACAGTAGGCACTTTTGGCTTTTGTATATCAGGTAAAAGTAATCTTATTATGTTAGTGTGTGCTAAATGTTATTGGTATACGCTGCTTGCTGACCTTCAGTTTTACTGCGTTTAAAAGCAGTGTTACAATCATTAGGTATGCAAGGTAGCCAATTGAAGGAAAGAAATGAAGGTTTCTTTTTATTAGGGTGTTAAATCAGTGAGATGAAATGAGTATTAAAGATGCTGAATTTAACACCTTTCTTACTAAAAAGAGCATTAGAAACAATATTATTATAACCACTGATATTCCAAACCCTTCTCACAAATAATATATACATACTGCAAGTGATGGTGGATGACAATGAAAGATTAAGGAGGATAAGTTCAACCATATACCATGGTTTGCAAGTGTTTCTACATCTCGTAACGACTCATCAGTGAGCTCAAATTATGAACTACAGACAACTTAAATAGGATTTTGTTCCCCTCGATCTTGGACTTCAGTCCAGTAAGAGCTCAACACTTCAACAGTCAACAATAATATAAAGAGTAAGAATGCCGAGGCCAATCCTGTAATGTGCAAGACACACAACCATTAGTGAAGTGAGACGCAGAGAGAATAGATTGAGACTGTTGAGACATCCAATGAAGCAAGGCTGCCTATTTTATTTCATATGCACTTGGGTAAAAAGCTACTAATATAGAAATAGCCTCAGGGACAATATCGGCTTGCCCATAGACAGTCAAGGATGGCAATTTAGTAAATAAGTAGAGTAATGTAGAAAAGACCTTTTATTGCTCTTGTCCCCCATACTTCTGAATATTTTATATTTTTAGAAAATAAATGCAGGCTGTTCATATCAGTTTACTTTCTGTAGCTAGTTGCAAAGAAACTACACAGACCATGCACAAAGTAAAATGTATTCCAAAGACTTTCCAATGGAAATGTCAGTAAGGTTTGTCATCTCGTGAACATATCTCTAAAAGCAAAACATGGCATTGAAGTAACAGAAACATTCATTAAACAATTGAAAAAAGTAAGGGTATTTATTAATAACCTGGCCCTGAGCCTCTTGAAATATTAACCCTTTCATAGCCCATCGTGAAGATTCTATGTAGTGACTCGCCAAATGGCTCTAATGCCGGTCCTCATGGAAACCTTGACTTGTCATTTTTTTAAAGATATAGTTAATTGAATCACCTGAATTTAAGCAGTTATATCGGACTGTGTCGACCTGAGAATCTGCTCCTTTATCCTGAGATTGCAGCAAAAACCACTAGAGTCAGTAAATACTGTGCTGTCTGTGCTGTCTGTGATCCGTGTGAAATCTGTTTGACTTGATGTCTTTTTGATTTTTGGCTCCTTAGTATGTAACTGAGGCCAAAGGTTTACATACACCTAGGCTAAAAACACTCAGACGTAAGTGCTCACAACGCCACACATTTCATGTTACGACACATTCCGTTTGGCAAGTTGCGACCAAGTTTTAACTTTCTAGCTGATGTTTTAAGGTGTTGCTTCAGTATTTCTAGACAATTCTCTTTCCTCATGATGTCATCTGTTTTCTGAAGTGCACCTGTCAAACAAAACACCCCTCATCATTATGCTGCCACCTCCATGCTTCACAGCTGGGATGGCGTTCTTCAGATTAAAAGCCTTACCCTTTTTTCCTCCATTCATAGTGATCGTCTGACCAGGGAAAACTCCTCCAGAAGGCCAGGTTCTCGTCCCAGTTATCACCACAAACTTCACTCTGGGCTTCTTCCTGGCGTGACAGCCTTTCAGGCCATGGCAATGTAGGACTTTGGTGCCCGATGGCTCACACCCCTTCATCATCTTCTTTAAAGGAAGGGAGCTAAAATTGACTAGTGAGCTTTTTCTCTTATCTGGATAAGTTTGTACAAAAGACTGTCAGCGTTGAAGGGGAAAAAAACAATGTAATTAGAGTAAGACAGACTAAGTGCTCAGTAAAGACAGTAGAACACTTTTGAGAAACATTGCACGGTTTAGATGACTCAGCAGAGTGTGGTTTTGTGGATACAGAATGATGAGGCCTTTTGCTATCATTAGCTAGAATATAGTGGCCTTCAAAGGCTAAGGTGTATACTGCAGTGCAAACAGCTTTCATTATTATAAAAGCAAGTCTGCTTAAAGAAATAGCTGAATAACTCTTTTAGCCAAAGTTACGACCAAACCACAGAGACTGTCCCTCCTTCATTAAAAAATACCATGTTGTAATTTTGTAAGTAATATTGTAAAGTACATTTTGACAGAGAAAGGAAACAGTATATCCCATTTCAAATGGAAAGGAGAGATGGTAAGATATTTGACCAAGGGGCTTCAACAAGACTTTTATAATAGTTGATGTTGTAATTAAGGTATTTAAGAAAAGGAAATTTCATTTACAATTAGATTTTTAAATACATTTCTGCTGTTTCTACACATATGATATTTAGGGATGCAGAACACTTGTACCCATGGCACATTCTGAGCTCCTAGAAAAGTGAGAGGGATGGATTTCATTTCAAAAGAATAAATATCAATACTAAAAATGGAAGTGTGTTATGATGTTACAAGGAATACTTGTATTTTGTCCTGGAAGCCCAAGGTATGGCTCCTGATTACTAGCCTCAGTGTAGCCTTTTAATGCCTGGATAGATTCATTCTGCCTATTTCATGGCCAGTGCTGCCCACTTCTACCACTTCTCTCTGACTCTTGACTAGCCTCTCATCCATCAGCCTTAAACCCATCTGGCGCGGTAAGCCTCTGGGAGAGCCTATCTAAGAAGTTTCTCTATGTCATGATATGGCTGGAATGAAGGATCTAACCAAAGTATTGTGTCACGCACATATAATAAAATGACTAGGATTCATTCGGGTTCTTTTTGTTGCTGTTGTTTTTGTTATAATTATTTCATAGAGCCTTTGCTTAATCTAAACACAGATTATTTGATCTCATTACAAATATGTGTTTTTCGACTTTACTAAGTAACAATGTAACCAAAGGAGGTAACTAGACTTTTTCAGTTTTAATGGTGGCAACATATCAGTGCCTGCTTTTGTGACAAATTGCAAGGGTGTAAAATTATGGAACAGGCAAACCTTTATATGAATGAAGAATTATTTTTGAGAAGGGGTTGGATGTTCAACAGTATTAGGAATGATGTCCCAAATATTGCACTTTACATTTTACATTTATTAGAATAGATGTCACAACACCTTTAATGCAACTGAGAAGATCTGGTAAAGTATCAATTCTGCTCTTCAACTGGACCTAGGGGTTTTGTCCCCAACAGGTAAAGAACATTACAGACTTCATACTACAGCTTATTGGCTTTAACTTGATAATGGTTATTACATGACTTTAACCCCTTATGGTCTAAAGGCATTTTTTTTACACGTAAGGACTAAAGGGTTTTTTGCTGTTTGTTTTAAGCATAATTTTCCCCTCTCTCATTTAGTTTAACCCTGCAAAATACATAGTGTTTTTCAGGACAGGTAGGGTTTCTTTCCAAAAACCTTGCATATATATATATATATATATATATATAATTATATATATATATATATATATATAAAACCATCAGAAGATAGATAGATAGATATTTAATTATTTGTTCTAATTTCAGGGGGGGGGGCACATGCCACGCTTTGTTATGTTGTTTGGACGTGGCGGGGATAAATTGGATCATGCACATCCACTTTTAACATTGTTTTTGTTTATTTATGGGTGTTAGTGTTTGCACTAATATACGTCCCCTACCCAAAGTATTTGAAACAAATTACGTCCTCTGCCCCAAAAGCCAGCTTTTCAGGGATGATCTTACTACTAGGGCCAAAAGGGACACCAGACCTTACAATTTGGTTTGCCAAATGGATATCATAGGATCTGCAGTGTTCTAAATGAAAGACCATTCTAGCTAACGTAAGATGTTTCCCTGAATCATTAAATCAGATATTACTTTAGTAAATCCCTGAAATAACAAAACACGGCATCTCTTTCAAATCAAGCCTTGCACAACATGGGACAAAAGTACCAAATGAGCGCCAGCATAGCCCAATCGTGCTTGATCCACTTTCTTGTGTAATATTTCCTTTTAATTGTAATATTCTAAGTGATACTTTTAGTTTATTAACAGGTCAGAGACCTTCATTTGCCTAGCCAATACTGCAATATCTGAGTAAAATAAGGATCTTATGATAGATCAATATGACCTTTGGTAAAGACCTCTGGAGTATTTTTTATGTTGTATTAGAATACTCTTTGGATACCAGCATTAAAAAAACAACATAAATAGAATGATTAGTGTTCTAGGTCTGTAGACATTGTTTTTCCGGAACTTTGTTCTTGTCCAACAAAATGTATTTGAAATTTGCTGCAGAGCCAGCTAATGTTTTAATAAAAAAAAAACTCACAAATCAATAGGACGTCCTAGGACATTTTACAATATAGTGAAATGGCGTTTCCTCCCCCCCAAAGTTCAAACAGTATGACAATATTGGAAAGATACGGAAACATTTTATAGCAAACATAATAGGAGGGTAAGCCATGTAAGAGTTGTACACAGTTTCTCCCTTTGGGAATATCAAGAGCCTCTCCTGGAGAAAAAAAGGAGTGAATGCAGATGGGGACCTTCTGTGCTGAGAGTGCCTACCATCCACACATCACTGAGGCACAAGAGAGGTCAAAACTAACTGCTTCTCTGTATTGTCTTGCCTCAATGTATGCTTGATTGTTAATGCTGGGTCAAAGTTTGGTTCTGGACTGTACTCGCAGATGGGTTTAGTCTCATATTAGTCTGATGCCCATTGTACAGAGCAATGAAGGGCAGCTACAGTGTCTTGTATGGGGGGAAAAGGACCAAGGAGATTAGCTAGGTGTATTAACGAAGACAAACGCGAAGATTATTCATGTTGTGCTTCTTCGTCTTCGTGTACGTTTACCCGCCGCCATATTAGTTTATTCGGTATTCCATTTGAACAACAAAAACTTTTTGAACAACAAAAACAACAAAAAAATTCATGTTCATTTTCATCTTCTCCTGAATACGAAATGCAAAGTCTAATATAAATTATATATATATCCCTAGGTAAAGTGTAAGCTGATACAAGACTGCAAAAAATTCACTCAAGGGGCTAATATCCAGAAAATAACAATAAATATATGTTAATTGTATAGTGTTTAGTACAGACAGGCAAAAAAACAACATTTCATTGATTTTGTCATTCTGAATATTCTGAATTTATCTGTCTGCATGTATTGTTCCTAAGAGAAAAGGAATCTGCCAGACTTGTTACACATAATACAATGAAGATCTTTAAACGCTCATAAAGAGATGGCTCTGGTTTCGTTGCACATGCATACGTTATAGGTAATTAGCATTCTATCTTGTTGTCGTATAACTTGTAAGCGTACCTGTCAACTCTAACAGGTTTCCCAAAAGTCTCAGGGCCTCGTGTTGGATGGATGTAGAGCAGTCAGTTCTGCGTATCTATGCAAATCCTCTGTGTGGAAGTGGTTCTCTGAAATAGTGTTGATTTTAACCTGAACATGTTTCTGGAGCTTTTTCTGAATTGTTTGAGTGTTCAAACCATATACAGCCAGTATTCTAATGAACAATTAGTGTATCAATATCAGGATGTCCACCACCAAAGCTGAATACCCAAGTGGCACATGACTTGCCACCATACTGTGTGACACATCTAATACTATACTGCCCAACTGTCCTGTTTTATAGGAGACTGTTTTATAGGAGCCTGTTTCCCACCTAGCTGCGTTTGCAGGCATTGGGGATCATGGGCCAGTGATGAATATGAGCACTGCAAGGTGGTTCTTTAGGTAAGGTAGGAGGGCAGTTCTGGCCCCATCTGTGACACTACCTCCAGTAGGGAGTTCAGGGAACCACACCACTATACAGACAGCTCTGCTGTAGAATTAAACTTGTCTGCTAGTAAGAAGGTGACCACTGGTTCTTACTAAACCACAGGCAGACACACACATACATGCCTAATAAACCCCCCAGTCTAGTGTCCTTGTGCAAAGCTCTGTCTTTTCTTGGAAAAGCTTTTGCAGTATGTTCCTGTTAACAAAACCACAGGACTAAATCAAGAGCACCCACAATGTCCATTACTGCAACATTTAACAATAAAAATATTGTGTATGATCATCACATCTACTGCGCAAATGTATTATCCGCCATCTGATTTATGTTATAGCAGATTAGCGCATAAAGTAACAATGTGCCAAGAATAGAAATCAAGGATGAACAGATGGCTTTAAAAATTAACGAGAATAGATGAATGTATATAGTTGCTTTCTTCTTCTTCACTGTGTTCATTTCTTTTAATAGGATGTGATTACAAACTTTTATTCTGCAGTATGGAAATTGTGGAGGTAATTACATAGGCTTAAGGGGTACGTTACTGAAAGGGAATCTTATGTATTTATCTGAGGGTTTAGCATCTAAATGTGAGTAAACCAAATGCCTTGAAGATATTCACGTCTTACATTTTATTACAGACTTTTCTGTAGATATTTTAGGAGAGCTTACTTTTTGTAAGTAGTTTGCTAAAGTCTTCCTAATTGTTCCCCCCCCCCCCGAGGAAGACATGTTTGCCCAATGAAAGGTATCAACTTCAACTAAAGAATCAATTTTATCTTGGAATAATATAGCACTATCTTTTATTATTATGAACTGCTTACACAGACAGTAAGAACTAAGATTATATTCTCAAATTACAGCTTTTCTTAATAAAAACAGCGGTCCCAAGCATCAGTGGTAAAGGCCCCAGTCCGCAATACATTGTATTACCCAATCTCTTCTTACCTTGACAAATCCCCTATTAATAAAGGGTTAATAAAGGGCAAATCGACAGACAGTATGCTTAAGCATCATTCTGTTAAAAATAACAGAATATAAAAGGATTTTAAATGATCGCCATTGTACCTCTTTTCAGTGCAATGGTTGTATTTTAAGAAATCCTTTTGTCATGGTACATGTTAGGGTGTACAGTCTCTCCAGATAATCTGATAATGGATTTTGAAAACCTGTCGCCTTTAGTAGCCTGTAGTTGACCTATAATGACTGTCAGGCCCGGACTGGCAATCGGGCACAACGGGCATTTTCAGGGCCAGATTGACAAAGGGGCTGATGGAGCTGCAGCTCCAGGCCCCTACCTTAAAATAGACTCAGTCAGGACCGGACTGACTGGGCCTATGCGGCTGCATTAACACAGGGCATAAGGGGCACCTGCCCATTAAGCCCGCAACTACTGTGACCGGGTCCGCTTAAATTAAAACATCGGGGGGGGGTTGTTTACTTTATTTAACATCCTTCATCTTAAATAAAGTTTGTTTTAATTTAAGCCCTGTGCGGCCGCGCACCCCTAAGGCCGGCCCTGGGTGGGGCTGCCCGCCTCCCTGAGTGGCGGACCGCGGTCCCAGTTGCTCGCGGGCTTAAGGTGGGCACAGTCAGTCCGGTAAGGGTAGGGTATATAGGAGAGGGGGGTGAGGAGAAGGGGGAGAGGGGATAGTAGTGAGAGGGGGTACATATTGAGAAATGGGGAAGGGGGTACATAGTTAGAAGGGGCAGATAAGAAGGGGATGGGGAGAGGGAGTAGTGTGAATGCGTACAAGAATGAATGAATAAATGTGTGGATGAATTGTTTGAATGATTTGTGAGACTGCATTAGTGAATATGTGTTAATGATTTGTGTGAATGAGTGAGTAAGTGTTTGTGTCTATCATGAATGTTTAAGTGATTTGGGGAAATGCAAAGATGGTACAT